>JANBPK010001511.1:0-50212 GCA_027579435.1 Candolleomyces eurysporus
GTAACAGAGCAGCAGGAGTGGTGATGTTAAGCGCAATCTGTACCTTGAACCTCCTTTCGTTTCTTTTCCCTCAGCAATACAGCTTCGCGCTAGGATGACCATGGATGAACGGTATGAGTGACGAGTAGTGACGTGTAGAGAWGCYATTGGCWGTAACGGCATACCCAGCGTGACCGATTGAAACACCATGGGTCCGTGGGGCCAACGGATTTCGCTGACTTGGTAGCGTACCTCCTAGATTTCTATCGCTTGACTTGTGCGTCAAGACCTTTCCTATAATCTTCAACGACAATTCAGCAGCTATGTTGACTATTTTTTTATTGTATAATAACCATACACGAAACAGTAGAGTGTCCAGGTTCGCCCGGATGGGCCATTATATGTTCAATGTCTCGATTAGATCCTTCGCGGGAATTTCACCTTGAAACGGAGCAGCTGTGCTTCTTGAATCTATGGTGATACCTATTTACTGCACGACAGCCTGTTGGCTATCACTCGACCTCTCGCGATCCGGTTCTGCCGCTTGCTGGGAAAGTGATCATGTGGGTACGTGGTGTATGCATTTGTTTCTGCAGCCAAGCGCCCGCGCGCCTGTTTCCCTTGCTCTAGTGCTTCGATCCTAACTTCGTAAAAGGTGGCACAAACACACGTTACTTAGCGCGTCTTCTCTCTCAGCCTGACGGCTCAGTTGAAATCGTTTCTCTGCTATGGATCATCAATGATTCCTGTAGTAGTAGCCGCACCAATGCGGACCAGAGGCCGGGCCCCGGTTCAAGATGATTCGTATCCTGTAGATGCAGGTCGTGGTCAGCTAATGGATCCGGATCAGCTTCGAAGTCTCAAATGTTCGCTAATAAACAATAGTCAATTCAATCTGAAATGAATCCATACTAGGAGATGATCAAGAGGGAAGCCAAAACCTGACGCCACCGCCCTGTAAGCTTATCTTCACCCGCATTCGACCGTTTTGGGTTTTATATGCAGCCAAGCTAAATAAAAGGAGAAGATTGAATTAACATCCTCATCCGACCTTTTACTTTCCCGTCTTCCGCACACTTTTCTCGATATATCTATACCTGCCCGAATCATTGGCATCTCACCCCAGGGCTTCCATACAAGGATCACTCTAGTTGTGTCTTTCGTATCTGTCACCGGATTCTTTTTGGTTTACACTTATGCCAATACTTTAGCCACCCTCGAATAAAATGAACCAGACCCCGCACTCGAACGTTGAGATACAGTTCTCCGAGTCCCTCGAAGTAAGAGTGAGTCTAACAGCTTGTTAAGCTCGTTTTGGCTAACAAGGGGTGTACATCAGGGTATCCACTCAGATAGATCTGGGAGTTCACGACGAGGTGCAAAGCAATCGGGTAGCACTTCAAACCAACAGTCATCCCCTTCCAATAAAGTATCACGTGCAAATCTGCTCGTACAGTATATCTTACTGAACAAGCACCCAGGGGAACCAGCGATGGTCGTCTAACAACCAGTACCGGCACCCCATTCCTAGGGGTGATGCACCTGCGGGCGATGACCCTTGGTTTGTCTGCTCCGACCTTGGACGCCAATATGACGAAGCCAGATCGCAGGCGTGGCGTGAGGAGGTAATTAATTTGATAACTTTTGTATGTTGAGTCTGGCGTTTTTACCGTGCTTGATCTCTTTCTGAACGTTTCTAATAGGGGGCTTTGTTCTCTGCAGTCGTCACCGCCTTTATAATTGAGGGCTCCAAGCTCCTTGAGCCCGACCCTCAGGCTGAGACGGTCAATATTCTTCGTGGTGTCCATCAGCAGCTCCAGAACCTCCTCCAAAACACGTCTGCTCCATCAATAGACATCCATCACAGCTCGAACCAGTTTAAGGCACCGAGCTACGCAGTTGCAGTAAATGCCTGTTGGCACCTCAGCCTCCTTGCTAGCCTCTTTGCTGTCAAATCTTGTCTTGGCATCATGAGATGGATTCGCGAATTCCAGCATGAAGGCCAGATTGGAACGAAAGAAGCTGTGTCCATTCGCTACCACAAGCTGCAGGGGATTGAATACTGGGCTTTGCCCAGTCAAATCGACGGTGCACACGGCGCCTTGATGACGTCCCTCAATCTCTTCTTTGCGGGGCTCCTCATCCGCCTTTTCAACTCCAACAGGATTGTGGCAATCATTTCCACCATTCGTATCTCGGACGGCCTTGTGTCAGTAGTTATTTTCTCACTTGTGACACATATCGCGCCGATATTCATGCAAGTCCGCATCTCCTCCCCAGTCAGGGGTAGCTGGGGATGGCTGTATCGCGTTATATCTTTGAAACTTGTCTCGAAGGTATTCTTCACCTTCACAGGCGAAGTTCCTCTATCAGTGAAACGACGATACAATGCAAGGACCTGGATCGAAGATGACCTTGCCCAACGTCTCGGACTGTACCGAACAGACTTTCAATATAGCCACGACCAGGATATGGAGGACCCTGACTATGATGTGTGCGCGGAGTTGGGTATCCTGTGGATGGCTCAGACCTTTCGCAACGACTCTCGAGCGGTCAAGGCATTCATGCAATGTGCCGAAGGCCTCATCCAGTCTCGTGGAAGGGATATATTATGCCAACTACTACAAAACTCGGAGATGCATAGGGTCACCTGGGGGCACACATTTTCTGAGGCCCTGTATAGATTGGGAGAAAGGATAAACTTTCGGGAGCCTCAATCATGGGAGGCGATCGACAACGAGTTAAAACGCCATCCATGCTACCGGCACTTGGAGCCGTACCTTCAAGTACCGCGCGGTTCATGTGGCAGCAAACAGCTACAGAAAGACATCTTCTTTGCCTATTCCATGGATTATTTTGCTCATGACAACTCGAAGCTCCAAAAAGCGTTTTTTAACCATCGGCTAGAACTGCTCTTGAGAATCCTCAATGATGCGGCGTCACATACTCGCTTGACAGAATCGGCTGGACTGAGGGCCCGAGCTCAGAGGTCCGTTGCTGAGGGTCTGATATGCAGCTTCATTGAAGCATTCTCGACGAGAAGCCGATGGTGGTTGAAGGATGTTCCAGAAGGCGAGTGGTTTCTGTGCCATTATCTTCGTGGTGCGGCCATACTGATGACGGAGCCTTTACCATACTTCAGACTGTCGCGTCCAGTTCTTCGAGACTGTGTGGGTTTACATGAACACGGTCTGTGTGCAAGAATTGTCCTTCCTTCTTTCCGAGGGGGAGATTACCCTTGATCTTCTCGTACCGCCGATACCGGGGAACTCCGCATCGTCCACGGGCTCGGAGCAAGATCGTATTTTGCAGCGAGCGATTGTGCTGAACCGTCGCATGGCAGAGCTCATCTCGCAAGGTGCTGACCAAGACGAAGAAACAGTCAAGGAAAGGCTTGCAAAAGCCATCGTCTATGTGACCAGGATCTACAAGGCGATCATCTCGATGCAAGCCACTGGGGACGCAGGTGGCTCGGACACAGAATTGGTGCAGGGGGGTGATTTGACTGCGCAGAATACTCTGAAGGAAATGCAATGGGTACATCGGGAATATATGGCGTCATTCAGCGCTCTCGTCGATTCGATCCATCGAATAAAGTCTCAACTGCCCCTCCGTGGCACTGACCAAAACGGAGTGAATTTCAGCGACATGAGCCACCCTCTCACTGTCGACGAACTCCTGGGTTTCAAGGAACGAGAGCGATGGAGGGTACTTGTCATTGCTCTCTTATCACAAGACGCATGCCGTGACGACATTGGGATGGAGACTTCGCAACCACGAGGGATGGACACAATGTGCAGGGTGGATCTCGGCCATGAGGAACACTGGTATGACCCAATTAGATTGACTACCTTCGACTTATTGTGATGGCCTATGAAGGGTACGTTAGTCCCAGACAGACTTCTCTTCATGGCCCCATACTTACGAAGTAATTTTCTTAGCAGTTGTTCCTGACCGCCGTTCCATCCATGATTCGCCGTGCACAATCGAGTAATTGGCACGTCGAAAACGACCTTTATTCATGGAATGTCCCAGAATCCAAGGCAAAGACGAAGAGCGGAAGGTCAGGAAGGGGTAAGAATGCCAAGGTCGTCGCATTCATACCAGTGGACGCACATGAACAAGCACAGAGCCAGTATATAAGTTTTATTAAATCAAACGTGGACGTCACAAAGCTGTGGATTTGAGACATGCTGTATTTTAACTATGATCGCTGTGTATCTTTCTCACTGGGCCTCAGCGTGGTACTTATCTACAGGACTCGTTCGCGCACCTCCCGTTGATAACGAGCTCTTCATTACCCATTTGTATGATAATTTATCTACAGTACCCCGGACAGATTCGTTTGTATGATTCGCTATCAACTAGTACTTGGACTCAGTACGATCTGTAGCTGCTATTTAGTTTTCTTCTCATAGAGGGGGTTTTCGAGTGTTTAGGCTATGCTACGAATTCGCTGTCGTCACTCTTACTACTTGCCACCTGTGGCTCACTCCGAGCTCCCTATATTTACCTTACCGTCTGTATCTAGTCTCTCATACTCTTTCTGGTCATTTATACGTTGTCTCCTCGTCTTTTCGTCCGTTTCCTGACAGGCTACTCCATTCGATATTGACGGTGCTCCTTGCAAGGAAGCGGGTTTCTTGCATGACTGCACTGTAGAGACAATCTCTTTCGAAGCACGCTTTATGATTTTACTGGAGTCTCTGACCAGTGACCCGCTCATAAATATTGACGTTCCCTTTCGTTTCGCGATCGTTCCTTTGCCTGAAATCCCTCCCTTTAAGCGCCCAAGTCACGAGACTGCGAGAGAGCTCTCACGATGATCGATTCGGATGAGGCGGCTCCTCTCGAACCGCTACTATCACCTGGACTTACTATCCATTGCGAAATCTTGCGATTCAACACAATCTTTCAATCAAGCAACAGCCATGTCTGAAGCTACGAAAACTCGTGGAGACAAAACCGACGGCGATTCGGAGTGTAATACCCCAATTCCGTCCCGCGCCGGAACACCCCCTGGTGATGATGCGAATCAATCCTCTAGCAGGACGACCCTGTTAAAGGAGAAATGGGGGAAGAAAATGGATAGGGGAGCTGACAACGTTAAGCGTTTCTTTAGGTGGAAGGAGAAAGGAGCAGGCAGGGATCAAGAGGTTGGATTGAGTGGCGGAGGAAGTAGTAGCGCGGGGAACGTTGGTGTTGCCGCTATTGTCACTCCGAGCGGACTGGATACTCAGGTTGGGACTCAAGCCCTCAGTCACGCAGCTTATCTCGCGGCCATACCTCCTATCACCGCCGCCAGTACAGACGACGTTCAGGGGACTGGGATAACTCTCACCTCTGCTAGGGTTACGACGCAACCAACCAACGATCCACTCAATCAGGATCCTGCGTTAGGAGGCTCCGACACTTCGCGTCCTCCAGTCAACGATGCAGCTTTGGCTCTTGGTCCTGCGCAAGAGGTTACTCGAGAGAATTCTGCCGCCCTTCCATCAACCCATAGCCAACTCGAGTGCCCTGTCCCGACCGCGGCCGGTGAAGTTATTAACCGTTTAACAGCTACCAGTCCGGAAATACCTGGCTTCGTTGGAGAAGAGAAAGAGACAATGCGTGAAGGCACGGGACTTTTGTCGCCGCCTCGATCTGGTCAAGCCGGGGAGAGCGCGGTGGGTTCCAAGCCATCGGAAGCCTCCTCTAGTCAGACTTGGGCTATCGTCGCGGGTGCTTTGAAGAAGACGCTTTCCGGTACGGTTTCCTTGATCCCTGAACCATTCAAAGGCCCCGCCGAGGTGCTTTTGAATGTCATCGATGTCATCGAGGTAAGTCGGCCACTCTTCGACTTGTATTCCATGCTAACAATGTGTAGCAAGCAAAATCAAACAAAGAAGAAATGGAGGACCTGAAGACGCGTTGCGACCTCCTCAATGAAAGTCTGACGAATGCTATTAAAGGACGAGATGTAAGATTGCTGACGGATGACCTCAAAGATAGTATTGGCCGTCTTGTGAAGTATATCCCGTTTTGTGTCGAGCACAGGGCGCATCTGACCAATATCAATGCTAGGGGAATACATGATACCTTTATGGACACAATGGTGAAGAAGTCGACGGGAATTACTGCATATATCTTAGTGGAGGATGACGCGGAGGCTCTGAAGAAGGCGAATCAGCAAATCGATCAAGCCCTCCAGTGCTTTTGGGTGAATGCAGTTCAGCTTTTAAAATACAGGAGGCTAATGGTTATGTAGATCGAGAACCTCATTGCAGGCGCCCTCGTCATGAGCGATGTCCGCCAAACAGTCAAAGACCAAGAAGGGTGGATGTTAAAGTTGTGCAATACCGTTGACAGACATTTCAAGGTGCGCAGTTTTGATAAATTTTCTCTCGATATATGTTGATTATTGCAATAGAATGCAGCTCTGGATAAATTGAAGAACGTTCCTGCTGCTGCGTATGATTCGCAGGATCTTGCAAAGGTCAATACATGCTTCGAAGGCACCCGGGTGAAGCTCTTGGCTGGCATCGGGCGCTGGATGAGCAGTGCTGCATTGGATGGGCATAAAACTGGAAAACCCATCTATGTCCTTGACGGTATCGCCGGGATCGGCAAATCCACTGTGGCTAAAACAGTGGCCCAGCGTGCTGCTGATTTCAACTCTCTTGGGGCTAGCTTCTTCTTCTCCCGTGATCATGCTGAGCAACAGCATGCCTCTAACTTTGTCCACACTATTGCTTATCAGCTTGCTTGCTTCCATCCTTCCTATGGGGAGGCTATTGCTACTGCAATTGACAATCATCCTGAAAGCCTGCACAAGGTTATTACACAGCAATTCTCTACTCTTGTGGCTGAGCCTCTTTGCAATATGCTCAAGGAAAGATCAACACCTCTGGTTTTTGTCTTTGATGCTTTGGATGAATGTGTTGATGCATTGGCTGTGTTGACTCTCATCATAGCTTCAGTTTCTCAGCTGCCAAAGGTCAAGGTCTTTCTCACTGCTCGACCAGAACTGGTGCTTAGAAATGAGTATCAAAACACATCTTTGACTAGCTGCTTTCATCTTCAGAACATTGAAGCTCTGATTGTAGACTCTGATATCTATCTTTATCTCAATCACTGCTTGTCATCTTTTAACATCCAAAAGATCTTCATGGGCATGAAATGTGCATCTTGGGTCCCTACAGAGGAGGAGAAAAGAAAGCTTGTTCAAATAGCAGACAGGCTTTTCATATTTGCCTCTACTGCTGTAAAAACTATTCTTGATCAAAAGCTTCTCAGCCCAAAGCGCCAGCTTGATGCTATTTTGAATATCAAGCCAACCAATGCAATCACCTCTCTGTATATGCAGGTGCTCAATGGTGCTAAACCTCTTGAAGATTGTGACAACTGGGTGGCCAGCTTTAAAGTAGCCATTGGAGCTCTTGTTGTTCTCCAGAACCCTCTTCCTGTAGAACCCTTGGCAGATCTACTAGGCATAGAGTCTGATGAGCTCACTTCAATCTTAGCAAACTTGCATGCAGTTCTTGCTCCAGTGGATGATGGGCCTAATCCAACCTATAAAATTCACCACAAATCATTTGCTGACTTTATCACAAATGCTGGTCAATCTCAAGAATACTTTGTCAAAAAACAAGACTACCATCTCCATCTTGCTAAATGCTGCCTGCAGACTATGAATCAGCAGCTTCATTTCAATATCTGCCAGGTATCTCCTGCAGATCAGTACAAGGAGCTTGTCAATCTGCCAAACCTTAACACAGAAAAGCTGACTCAAGAGCTGAAATATGCTGTCTGTAATTGGGCTGCTCATTTGGACAAGAGCAATCTCCAGTCCTTGAATGAAGATATTCAGCAACTACTACAAGAGTTTGCCAACATTCATCTAATGCATTGGCTTGAAGCTTTGGCCTATTTTGGAGAATTGGATACCACATATCACAGTATTCAAACAGCCCTAGCAGTTTTGGTAAGTTGTTTGGAATAAGGAAAAATGCAGAGAGCTCACATTATAATAGACAAGATGTGATGATTTGCAGGAGATTCAAAAAATACTCTATGATGGCCAAAGATTGATTCTGCTGCATGCCAATGTTATCAAATGCTCACCACTTCATCTCTTTTGGTCATGCATCCCTTTGGCACCCAAGCTGTCAAGCATATACATCTTATATGCAAACAGGGTTCAAGCAACAAAACTGACAACTGACAACATGAAATCATGGCCATCAGAACTTGCAATTTTATCTGGCCATAAAAATAATGTGATGAGGGCTGTTTTTTCACCTGATGGACAGAAACTGGCCTCTGCATCTTGGGATAACACAGTGCAGCTGTGGGACAGCAAGACAGGTGTTGCCCTTGCAACTCTGGAAGGGCATCGTGGATCAGTTCAGCAAATTGCCTTTTCACCTAGTGGACAGATGCTGGCCTCAGCATGTTGGGACATTAGAGTGCATATATGGAACAGCCAGACAGGTGCTGCTCTTGCAACTCTAGAAGGTCATTCTGACCTGATTACTCATGTTGCATTTTCACCTGATGGACAGAGGCTGGCCTCAGCTTCTCGGGACAACACAGTGTGCTTATGGAACAGCCAGACAGGCACTGCTCTTGCAGTTCTGGAGGGCCATTCTAACTGGGTGAATCAGGTTGTCTTTTCACCTGATGGACAAATGCTAGCCTCAGCATCTGATGACAATACAGGATGCCTGTGGAACAGCCAGACAGGTGCTGCTCTTGGAACTCTAAAAGGCCATCTTGATTTGGTAAACTGTATTGTGTTTTCACCTGATGGACAGAGGCTGGCCTCAGCATCCAATGACAACACAGTGTGTCTATGGAGTGTCCACACAAGTGCTGCCCTTATATCTTTGGAGGACCATTCTGACACAGTGAATCAAGTTACCTTTTCATCTGATGGACAGAAGTTGGCATCAGCATCCAATGACAACACAATATGCCTATGGAATGGCCAGACAGGTGCTACTCTTGCAACTTTGAGAGGCCATTCTGGCCCAGTGAGCCATGTTGAATTTTCACCTGATGGGCAGAGGTTGGCCTCAGTATCTGGTGACAACACAGTGCGGCTGTGGGACAGCCAGACAGGTGCTGCTCTTGGAACTCTGGAAGGCCATTCTGGCTGGGTGAACCATGTTAGCTTCTCACCTGATGGACAGAGGCTGGCCTCAGCATCTCAGGACTATACAGTACGCCTGTGGAACAGCCACACAAGTGCTGGTCTGGGAGCTCTGGAGGGCCATCATGATTTGGTGAGCTGTATCACCTTCTCACCTGATGGACAGAAGCTGGCCTCAGCATCTAATGACAACACAGTGTGCCTATGGAGTTGCCACACCAATGCTGCTCTTGGCATCTCTGGAAGGCCATTCTGGTTCAGTGAGTCATGTTGCCNTTTCATCTGATGGACAGAGGCTGGCCTCAGCATCTTGGGACCAAACAGTGTGCCTGTGGGACAGCATGACAGGTGCTGCTCTTGCAACTCTGGAAGGCCATTCTGCCCCAGTAAACCATGTTGCCTTTTCACCTGATGGACAGATGCTAGCCTCAGCATCTCTGGACAGTACAGTGTGGCTGTGGAACAGTCGAAACAGGCGCTGCTATTGGAATTCTTGAAGGCCATTTTGACTCAGTTATCCGATGCCACCTTTTCACCTGATGGGCAGATGCTTGCCTCAGCATCTCAGGATGGAGCAGTGCGCCTGTGGAACAGCCAGACAGGTGCTGCTGTTGCACTTCTGGAAGGCCATTCTGGCTCAGTGGAACATGTTGTATTTTCCCCTGATGGACAGAGGCTAGCCTCATCATCTTGGGATACCAGAGTGCATTTGTGGAACAGCCAGACAGGTGCTGCTCTTGCAATTCTGGAGGGCCATTCTAGCTTGGTGACCCATGTTACATTTTCACCTGATGGGCAGAGGCTGGTTTCAACATCCTGGGACAGCACAATTTGTGTGTGGGACAGCCAGATGTATACACTCTTGGTAACTCTAGAGCAGGATTTTCCTTTTGGTGTCAACTTCAAATCATCTTTGCATTTTTATGCATATTCCAAAGCTCCCTCTTCTCTTTTTGGATTATATTGTGTGTCACTTATCAATCCTTCTGTGCAATTATCAGTTACACCAATCTGCTACTTTCCATCCAACTGGAAAGTCAGTGCCATTTCCTTTAATTCAACTTGTACTTTAGCAGCAGTAGGTCTCACCAATGGCCAAGTCTATATTCTTGACATTTCTCACTTTCTAGTTGATTGAATTTTGCTGTTTTCCTTTCTATACCAAATACCACTTATTGCACAGTGTCAAATCAGAACTTCAGACTTTTGGTGTCCTTTTTAAATTATCACAAAAAGATATACTTTTCTGTCAAGGTACTGGTAAGCTCTCTTAAGATATGATTGGTTAAATGCTACCCATTCCCTTAATTTGATCATTCTTGATGAATTTGGACAACTCAGTAGTAAGAAAGGCTAAAAGGTGTTTGACAAGACAGTTTACCAGGGAACATTCACATATCATTACTGTTGCCCCTAGTGTCCTAGCTGTACATGGTATCAGCAAAAGGTGAACATTTCTGGTAGTGTCCACTCAGTGCTATCAAGCCAAAAATAATTGATCCAACATGAGATGACAACTGTTAGCAATAAGGCTGAGCACAAGTACTAGACTACTCATGGGGTAATGGCAAAGTCAGAAGAACCACAGCTGCACTATGAAACCTAGGTCAGAAGCACTGTTGTATCAATTCATCATACTTTGAATCGATTCTCAATCTACCTCTCCCTCCTGAGGGAAAAGTATTGGCTCTATCTGACAATGGAGATAAATACTGACATCAAACCCCTCATGTTCAATTTTTGGCCTCTAGTCAATTGAACAGCGTATAGACCTACTCTCAAGAATGTGTCAGAAAAATAAAAAACACTGGTCAAGCAAGGGCCATGGTCTTGCTGCAAGAAGACTGCTTGTCTTGAGGAAGGAGTTGGATGGCTGTCTAGCTAGCCCCTGAGATAGCGGCCTGTGGGACTTGTGGAGACGTAAATTCCTGAGACTATTGTAGCTGTCACTGCTCAGGCCTCGTGCAGCTGGAGTAACGTCTCGAAATTATCCTAAGTTATGAGTCGGTGACGCGAAATGGAGTGAGGCATGCCTGATCTGGAGAAGCCCAAAGATTGAGCTTGGCCTCCAAGGGCGGTTTGAAACCAGGAGCTGCAACAGTTATTTATCGGTCAGCTGAAATCTCACTGATCTGAACAAGAACTGAGCGACGTGCGGGTATGGCGTCAAAGTTTGTTAACCTCATCGAACAGCCATAGAGTGCGCAGATTGCTCGGGATCAAGCGACCACCGTGTTGCATCTCAATCGAACAGCAGGGCGTCAGGGCTAGATCGGGTAAAGGCAAGAAGGTTCAACATTTCGCAAATGATACATCAAAAGCAGATTTATTCACAACAGATTCAAACCGAGAAGACAGGAGCTTGAAACGAAACGTTCGGGCAGAGGGGGAATACTGGAGCATGGAATAAATTTGGGGTATGCTGCGCCTACTTCGAGCTTGCTGGCGAGCGGGGAACGAGAGCGGGGAACGAGAGCTGTGTCTAAGGGTCCAAACAGCGAGATATATGTCCATCCGTTGTTTGGTGCGTCCATTCATCAGAAGAAACAAAAGGGGTACGGTGTGAATGGCGGATGGGTGAATGTGGGGGCCGTTTGATTAGTGACCAGTGGCTCCGTAGTAAGGAGCCTGCGGCTGAGGGTGGACGTGATGTCCATGAGGGTGGTGGTGTGGGCCTGGGTACAGGGGCTCGTATTGGCCGCTGCCAACATCTGATTACGGGAAAGAGGTGTCAGTCAATGTCATGTTGAATAGCCTCCACCAGAAAGGATGACAGGTGGAAGGGAGAGAGAGATAGCTACAATACGCACATTGGAACCCTCCGTTTCCGTATCTCTCTTCAGCTTGCATCTTCTTGTAAATGAGCCAGAAGGCGTGAATGTGGCCTGGCAGGTAGCCAAGGCTGGATTTCTCGACGTCAGCTGTCTTTGGAATTGCCGGACAAAGACTGAATACGCACATCGTCAAAAGAATGTTAATCAGGAGGTCACAGCCGCAACCTGTGACCATCGCTGCTGCTGCAGGAGGGAAAAGGATCGCAACCTATTGAATTGCATAGTTTAGTCATTAATCTGTTCGCTGCTCATTCAATCAGGTAAGGCTCACCAGAATAAGGAGAACGTCAGATGTCTTAACCATTGTTGTTCGTCGCTGAGGTCGTTCAGGCGAGGAGGTGGGAGATGGTGGTGGTCGTGAGCTGAGGAGCGATGAGGCTGCCACTCTCCAATGAGAACTTCGACTGCGCCGCGGTTGCACAGCAATGCGTCATTGAGACTCACGTGCTCAGTTGATCGCTGCGCTCGCGGAGTGTCTGCTTTTGGCAGTTACTCCCCTGTCGCGTTGCTGAGCGCTGAGGAGCTTTCCTTTATGGTACCACACTCGGGCTGGCCTGTATGCGTGTGGTACCCGCAAGATGATAGATGGTGTGGCTGGCTCGCATCTAACCGGGTCTTGAGAAGAGGTCGCATGCAGTAAGGACCCAGAGGAAAAGATGGGCCATGGCCGTCCCTCTTAGGACTATCGCAGTACAGGGTGCATGCTTGGAACTTCCAAGGGGATGCGTGTACAAGAAAGGCAAATCTTGAACAGATCATGCTACGCTACAAGAAGAATACAGGTCGGGTACAGTGTCAATAATTTACTCAAGATTACACCGGGGGACGGGGTGACAGCGGTAGATATGTAAATAGGCGAATAGGAAAACATAAGCGATGTGAATAATGACCTTGATTAAAAAAAATCCCAAAGGTATGCGAGCAAATGGGACGAACAAGACAGTACTAATTAGTATACAGGTCGCACAGGGTGGTCAGGGACAATGTGAGAAGGGAGCGAAGGAGAAGCGGAGCCCTGGATCACAAGACGCTTGTCTGTGAGAGGAACTTGACCAAGATCATATCCCGGACTATGGTAATGGCGACGCAACGCATGAGTCTCCGTAGTTGTAGAATGGATGCAAAAACTTACTTCGGGTTATGACGCTTGAGGTAGCTTTCGTGTCCTGTGATAAGGTAGAAAACGTGGATTTAGTTACGACATGAAGATGGCGAGCGAGCGGTAATGAACTTACGACAGCGCAGGTCAGGTGTGGATGCAATTTCCTCTTCCGCGGCGAATGCTGCTGGTGCAAGGACACGAAAACATCCAGGAGGTCTGGAAAACAACGGAATAGTGGAAAAAATGCCGCTTAGCAACCGTGTCCCGCATGGCGTTCCCGCCGGAGGGAATACACGACAAAGTTTGACAAGAGTTGTGATGAAAACTCACATTTGGCTACCGGCTTCGTTTCGTTCGGCTTGTCGACGTATGAGGTCACGAACTGGGAGAATTGAATCCCGGACTTAAGTTTAGCAGCGAGGATGTCCAGTTTGTTGAGGAAGATGACAAATTCGAGGTTTGCTAGGATTTTGTTGCTGCATATTGTTTGCCAGAGTCGCAATGAATCGGTCTAGAGCACGAGTGTGAGCCCAAGTACTGGAAACGGGATGATAGGGAGCGCGTGAGAGCCGGCGAACTCACCAGTCGGTTTACACTTTCATCCTCGGCGAGTACCTGATTGAAACCCGACATTGGGGCAAGGAAGATGATGATATTCACTATCTCGGTAGTTAGCGGCAAATCGCAAGCTCCGGAGGCATGTACGTACCATCGTCAAAGAATTGGGCCCACGCAGCTAATGAATTCAATTAAGGATGACGTCCAGATATGACAGGAAAAGCGCCTACCCCGCTGACTCCGACTGCCGCCGACGTCGTATATCGTCCATTCCCTTGCATTGGAATCCAGTTCCTTTTCGTCGACGATGACGTGCGCTTCAGGACCAACGGTTGTCACCCGTGCCTTCAATACATCCTCTATCAGGGGAAAGGAAGATGAGTAAACTGGAAGTCTAAGAGGCAAATTTAGAATTGCGACGCACCAGGTAGTGGCACATAGTCTTCTTCTGTTATCCGCGATGCTTCGTCGAGGAAACTGGGAGATTCGAAGCACAGATTAGCTCCAAAAGCGAAGTCGCAGCCTGAAACTCTGATGAAAAGCAAGACTCACAAGCCAGGCTGCTCTTCGAGAGCGATTTCTGCCGATTTGAGAGCTTGTTGCACTCCCCTATCGCTCCATAGCTTCACGATATCATCGCCGCATGCAGCAAGAACGCGTCTCGTCTGTCCAAGCTCAGAGGTATCGGAGGTGTTGGATGATGAACTCTCTTGAGAACGTCGGCCGCTGATCGCATTTTTCCAGCCGTACCCCGAGGGAACAGAAACTTCCGTCGCTCTCGCAGGATTGTATTTTTGATTTCCTGCCGTTGCGTTGGAAGCGGCACCCGCGCCCATCCCAGGTGACCCAGCCAGGGCTCTGTTCAGAGTTTCTTCCACTTGGCGGAGAGGTGCCAAGCGTAAGACTAGCTTGCGAATCTCTGGGTTAATTTGGACGGGACCGCCTTCCAAAACGGTGGTTGAGGATTGGCCAAGGCTGCTCTCGCGCATTCCTGCGAGTCTAGAGGTGAGGAAGCTGAGAATGAAGTTGACGGAGCGGACAAGGTTGAGGTGAATAACAGGTCTCCATACTTCTGCCTTGTGTCGCGCGAATACATATCGAAATTAGTAAACGATAGGATCGAGGTGGAGAAAGGGCAGAACTGACCTCTGACTGAAAGGCTTTTGGTGCAAAGAGAAGTTGGAAGTTCTTCAAGACTGTCGATTTGCCTGACTCTGCTTGGCCTAATGGATGATGTACGATGACGGCATACCGACTTCAATGGCTATCCCCCGACTCCAAAGCGCAGCAGCGACGCACCAAGTAATAGAATCTTTGCACCCAGCTTCCGCTTCTTCGTCTCCCTCTCCGCGTTCAGCTCTTTGTCAATCTGGTCGCTGCGTTTCTTCGCTAGCGCTTCTTCCTCTAGGCGAACCTTCCGTTGCTCGGGGGTCTCGTTTGCGGGGGGTGGTGGAGGCCATGAAGATTGGCTCGACGATGAAGACGATGACTTGAAAGTCCCTGGCATCTTTAACGTAGGAGGCAATGTCCTGCAGGCAGTCCTATGGTCGTAGGTTCTTGGAGAGTCGTTGATCAGAGGGTAGTATGGGTCCGTTCGAATACACCTCTTCAGGTCTTGATAGATATAGATTCCCCGAATTTGATGGGCCCCGTTCTCAGGATCAACGCCACTCCGGTATGTATGTGCTTTACCCCTCTCTTTTTGAGAGTTGTTTGGCTCGGGAGGACTAAAAAACCCTCCATCATCATCATACCTTCTTTTGCCGAGTTGCCCCATCTACAGGAGAGATTGATCAATGTGATTTATGGAGCAAGAATTTGGATTGGTTACTGACTTAGCAACAGCAAACTGGCAGAAAAAGTCCAATCACCGTTGAGGATTCGGAAATTCTTTGGGTGGAAAACGAACGTCATTTGGGGCCTCACCGTGATGAGCGTTACATGCCGGGTTTTCTGGCGAGATGGGGAACTCGGGGGACATCATTAGGTAGTTAGCTCTCACAGAACAGCGATGGAAGCATCGCTTTCCGGGCAATGTTACAGCGAGGCTCATGTTCTATACTCGACATGTCCGGTGTAGAAGGGAGCTAGGAGCCGTAACGTAACAGGGGGAGTCCGCTCAGTGATACGATTGATAGGCGAGATAGTTTAAAGTAGACTGACTGGGCGTATGAGGACGTCTACAAACGTCCACACAGGTATACACCGCGCCACGTCGCCGTTAAGCTGAAGTTTTACATACACCTCCTAGATTGAATAATGCGACCGAGATTATCTGTCGAGAGGATCAGATGATGATCATGCTTTTGGGATGGTACTCACAGATCTCCTGCATGCAATGGGGTGAGTAAGCTAAGAGAGCCTCCCGACTTCCATATGCCCCATTTCAATTGCTATAGAGCTGAAAAGGATCGCCAGCCGCGTGTTTCGACGGCTTGCGCCCCGGCATGATACCAGTGGAGAGGCGAGGTTAAAAACAGATAGTGTATTAGTGCCAGTGGACCGCCTTGCGGACAGGCTATGTATAGATGAAACTTGGTTACTCTAGCGAAGTTTTGCTGCCGTGAGTGAACCGATGAAGACGCTGTACGAAACAAATTGAAAACTTAAACTTTGACGATTCGTGGCCATACGAACGTGGGAAAGTCGTCAAGTAAGCCGAGCGTGCCCAGCACCTTAGCACCTCGAATTCAGTTTGTCAGGCAATCTCACCGATTACATTGAGCATAGATAAGACAGTGAATTGGCCGTCGTACGCATATTTCTCTTCCTTTTTCCTCGGAGTTCGCTTACGAGAGCCAGTATAGATTGATGAGGTGAGATCGGACTGGGGCATGGAAGAGCCTACAAACCTCGTGCGCTGAAGAATCTTGGAGCCAGAAAACGGCCTCCGGGGTATTAACATTGAAATTGGGGTTCTGTTCTGGCTTTATTTTTTGACAGTTCTTGCATTCAACCACATGAAGTGGCAGTCTGAGTGTTCAGCGCCTGAATCAGAATCTGCCAGTCTGTCAGATGTCGACACCGCTCCTGCTCCCAGTACAGAACTTGCCCACTTCTCCTGACGCGAGGTATGTGCGAGAATAGCTAGACTGCATCATCTCCATCATCGACCTCGAGATGGCTGACGGATGTTATCAAATATTTCCTGTTTCTCGAGAGGCGTTATCGGCTGTTCCTTCGAATTCCATACATATCATGCTACCGTCCCTCGCGAGAACTCGCAAGTTTAGCCTCACAACGTGTCCATGGAGCTGCATTCTGATTAAAGTTCTCCCTCTATATTAGATGAACTGCGTCTGCGGCGCTCTCGCAACCATCAGTTGGCGAGACTGCGCAATGGTCAACTCTTCTCTTCTTCAGCGAGGTCGGTCAGCTAACCTCCGTGGGCGCCGGCGTCAACGGGTTATAGCTGTATCACAATCAATACCTTAGTGGCGCCCCCTCAGGCTAGTACCATTCAGTGATTCATTCACTGAGTTTGAATGCGCTTCAAAACTTTCAAGCAACTTGCGGTCTGAATGTTGATCAGATGAAAACGGCGACCTTTTCTGTCTCTGTCTCACACATTTGGTGAGTCTTGATGGAATACTGATACCTTTTAGATTCTTCTCTGCCGCTCCTCTCCGCAGGTAGGTATGATTCTCCACTCGGGCTCCAAGGAAGGCGAAACTTTGCCTAGATTATGCCACTCAACGTAAGTCACTCAGTGCTTCAATGCTTCGACTTCGTTTCTATGATGCATCATAGTTCCCTCTCTTCTCCGACACGGACGAAACAGGATCGCACTAGTCGTGAGATGTCTTGCAGGACGAGAGTCTAGCACCTCCTATCGTATCAACGTCTGTCATGACGCTCCGCTGACTGACTTTGCTAAGCCAGATAGATCCGGGCACTCGACATTCACGGAGAGCCATGCAGATATGCAAAAGCATTTCGACATCCATTGATTGATGCGTAGAGATCGCAACATCTCTGCCGTTTTTCCCTAAAACGTATGACTGCTAGGCGAAAGCTATACTAGCAAACATTGGGCCCCTCGGTCAGGTGAGTGCTTTCTGCCGTCCCTGTTTACGATATTGACCAGTGATAGGTTAGATTCGGATGTGTTTAGCCTGATATTAGCTGACTTTGATTCCGTTTTCAAAACATGACAGAACTCTAAGGGCTCTCTTGAGCGCGGCTGTGTTTGATTAGTCGCTGCAACTTCATAATCGCCAGCGTCCGGCCCCGGTGGCAAGGCTCTGAGAGAGGTAAAAAGGGTCACAAATCACGTATTGACATGGGAAAGCTAGCAACATGGCCTTTTATTAAAGGATGTACACCGCTGAAGATCACCCGCCTTACAGCATCCCCATCCAAATTCGCAGTGGTCCTGTGACACCGCGATCTTCTCTTCCCATCCAATCAGATAGATTTTCGCCCTACTTGTTCGAAAACAGTATACCAGTTGATCACGAGTCCTTCGAGCATCAGGTACCGGTGAACTCTTGCTGATTTTCACTGCCCCTTCAGAGAAAGGAAGTCTTAGTGCGAGACCTTCAACTTTGCTTCCTAGTAACCCAGCTCCCAGCACCTCATTCACCTTGGCTTCGACAATGATATCATGCACGCGAAATTCATGATCATGTTGTCATGTTGGCAGATCTACTGAGCCCACTGTATGCCGACTGCCTCAACTCGTTGTTGCACTCTATACCCACCGCCTTTCCCGAAGGGTCACCCAGGTCTGCGAAATGCGATAATCGTTGACAGGGTATGGTCCCGAGGGCGTGCGTTATCATACACCGTGGAGGCTATTATTAGCTTTTCCTCTCCGTAATGCCCGGGCGTATCAAGTCCCTCGATGTAGTGAATCTCGCACCCGCAGCCGAGAGGTTAGCGCCCATCATGTCGGGACCGAGCGCGCATTGACCATATTTGGTTGTGTCGGGAGTCCAAAGTGATGCAAACAACCTTCCTTATTTGGCGAACAATGGCGGGCAGCGCATCATTTGGTAGCAACCGGGCGGTTATTGTCCTCACAACAAAAGAGCTCTGGTCGACAATGCAGCTAATGGTGGCCAACGGCGAGCGAGGGATAATCGACGCTGTGCAGACAAGAATGCACCTCGTTACTCTTTCTTCCCTACCACGACCTTCACGATTTCGTTCTCCCCCTCGTTGCTCGCGATGTTCGCGAGATCCTTGCTATTACCCATCCTAATTTCGCCTCTACTGGCCTGTAAGTTGCTAGTCACGATGTCTCGGTTCTTACTAACGAAACTTCAGATTCACAAAATGCTTCAGAACCAATAGTCGTCTGCGTGCCAGGCCAATGCCTTCAAGGATACACCAATGTGACCAGTGAGTATTAGTTGTCTTCGTAGCTCCCTCGTCGATTCTCATTGCTTTCTAGTCGGCGCCACATTCTCAGCACGAGATTTTCCATCAAAGCTACGCCTTCTACCAGGCCGATACGACCAACAAACCAACCCTCAATATCTTCACGACGTCCTCACATCTTCCTCCGTTTCAAGCGTCCCGTCGACGGGCTTCCCCGATTCCACCCAGCTTCCTCTCGATCTCCAACTCCAAAATGGTCTTGCAATCTACTCCGAGCCGCTATACTCTGGCCAGTCTGCATTCACTTCACTTCCTGATACCCCAGTCGCCAACGCATCGGTACCCATGTCCGCAAAGGCCATCGCCATCTCCAACAACCTCGTCGCGTCTGTGACCGCAGGCTCCAACACCCGTCTCGTCCTCTGGGAATCGGTACCAGATATCAGCCAACTCCCGCCCAGCGCTGCCGGCTCTCTTTCCCTCAACAATCTCGAATCTGCAGCGTGTTCCCCAGCATGCGCGGGAGGAGGTATCTGTACAGCCAGCGGGACCTGCAAGTGCGCCCCTGGCTTCACAGGCTCGTCATGCGAGCAATGTCTCTCCGGTTTCTTTGGGCCCAATTGCCAAGCATGTCCCTCCGACTGCGAGAGCTGCGACGAAGGGATCTCAGGGACTGGACGGTGCCTCAAGCAAACGATACCGAATGCTCCGTCGACTTGCAACTGCGTGAATGGAGTGTGTGGCGCGAATGGGCAGTGTCAGTGCACGACGGGTTTCGAGACGGCTGCGAATGGGCAGGCTTGTGCAAAGTGTGCAGATGGATTCTTCCTCACCTCGACTGGTGACTGCAAGGGTACACCCCACTGATTTATATGTTGAATTCCTTCCACTAATCTTGCCTTTTTCGAACCTTTATAGCCTGTGGGCAAGGTTGCCAACGGTGCTCAGACACCACAGGTGCCTGTGTCTCCTGCAAATCTGGATTCGTGCAAGACACTGCCGACCGAACCAAATGCAGCCCTCCTACTCAATCTACGCAATCCGGCCAGATCTGCCCCTCCGGAAGCTTTGCGAGCGGGAACCAGTGTGTTCCTTGCGACAATGCCTGCGAAACGTGCTCAGGACCCACCGCGAACAGCTGCACAACTTGTACTCGTGGACAATTCCTCGTTAATGGCGTTTGCGTTGGTGTGAACAGCGATGGAATATGTGCAGGTACCAATATGATTGCGGATAACCTCAAGAAGGAATGCGACAGTAAGTTCACTTAACCCCATGCACTAGATGCCTTTGGCTCATTGATTCGTAGGTTGTGGTGCCAAGTGTACCTCTTGTCGGATCCCCAATTTCAGCGCTGCCTCCACTGTTGACGCCCGACAGTGTACAGGTTGCGTTCCAGGCTCCTTCCTGTCCAACGGAAATTGCGTCGAAAAATGCCCCGATGGTACCTTCGTCGATTCCGACAACCTTACCTGCAGAGGTTCGTACGCCCTCCCAACGAATGTCGCGTCACCCAATTGACTTTTTCTCAATTTTAGCTTGCGATTCATCATGCGGCACCTGCTCCGGTTCTGCCAATTTCTGCGTCACATGCCAGAACAACCAGCTAGCCTCCAACGGACGCTGCGTGTCCTCATGTCCAACCTCCACCTTCTCCTCCTCCGGCAGCTGCCTCACCTGCCATCCCGACTGCTCTTCCTGCTCTGGTGGCGCCTTCAATCAGTGCACCAGCTGCCCTTCTAATCGGCCCGTTCTCGTCAACGGCCGTTGCCTCCCAACCTGTACCAAGACTCAGTACTTCGACAACGCCAGTGGAACGTGTCAAGCCTGCGTCTCTACTTGCTCAAGCTGCTCGGGTCCGGGATCAAGCAACTGCCTTGCATGCTCCAGCTCGACCAACGTATTACGCCAGGGTCAATGTGTCTCTGCCAACTGCGAAGGCTCGACGAGCGTTATCCCAGGCTTGGGGGTGTGCTTGTCAGAGTTGGTCGTCGTTCCGAAACCGAGTGGAACGAGCACCCCTGTTCCGCTCCCTACCGTCACAGGGTTGGAAACCCCGACGGCTGTGAAGAAGTTCAAGCTCGAGTGGTGGCAGATCCTCCTCATGGCTTTGGGCTGCGCGTTCATCTTTATACTCTTCATCTGGTGTTGCAGGAGAAGACAGAAGAAGAAACGTGCAGAAAAGACAACCTTGTTCGCCGCTGGCGCCGTACCCAGTCGAGGAGGGTCAAATTGGAGGTGGAAGCTGATACGGTGGGGTGAAAAGCTGTTTGGGCATCGCAAGAGCACCAGAACCACCGTGTCGAAGAAGAAGATCGTCGTGGTTCACCCATATTCGGCAGACGATGACGCTTACAAGCTGAACAATTTACGGGCCGCCGAGGAGGGAAGGCCACCATACATTTCTNCCCCCTATGCCTTCGACCTCTCTGAGAGAAGAAGAGGACATGGTCGACCTCATCGGATCGTACAGCCAAACTCGCAAGGCTCCCAAGCCCGCAGACACCAACAGTTTTGTAGGGGAAGGCGGCGGCTACTTGCTGCCGCAGTCCCCGAGAAGGCCGTTAAGCGAGTCAAGCCAAATCTCGGCGGAGTCGATGTACTCGCAGATGACTGGGATGCCTCACCGAGTTGCGGACCCAAGACAGCCGGTGAAGAGGGAGCTGACTAGCAAGTTCTCAATGAGCACTATGGGTTCGAAGGTGCAGCCGAGTCGGAGCAGGAACCCATTCTGGAAATGAGGTGACTGCCTTGTACTCGCTCTGCTTCGGGCTGACTTCTTTCGTTTCATTCTCATCCTTTTTCTCTCCCTAATTCATTATGTTATTTTATTATGTCTTGATTTTTCGTTCTCTCTCATATCCTGCTCTTTTCATGAACTTTATGACAACCCACGCACACGGACGGACACGCTACTAGGAACACTCTGCACATACGATACCCTCTCTCGCATCTTTATTATGACACTTATGTATCCTTCCCAGCTCACTGTATAGTAGTAACATTCATTGCCTACTGTAGATAATTCTCTGGAACCTGTTTGAACCGCCTTGTAGCATACGATTTAGATTGTAATATGAGATGTTGAGCCGCCTGCTCTTCATAGTCACGGCTTTGCCATTGCGGTGAGCGTAGAATGGGAACGATACCAGGGAATCAAGCAGGCATTTATAGGACAAGTTAACCCATGCTTAGACCCTCCCTCAGGGCTAGGGTGATAAAGCAAGGTCACGATAATAACAGAAGGGATTCAGCGTCGTCATGTTACATAAGATTGAATATATAATATGTTCCTAGTCCTGAACACGCAGGGGGTCATATCTCCATCGATACCTCCCAGTCAAACGGCATATACCTGAGCTCCCTGCACATTTGCTCTGGCCACTCGCGACAATCTGTTTCTTCCGTTCTCAATGCCTCGATAATATCTCCGCCTTTCGTTGCCCATTCTACGAAATCAATTGTCAGCGGTGCACTGGGATGAAGAAAAGGAAACAACTGTAGCTCCCACCATCTTCAGTCAAGTCCCGATCGTATCCATAAACGAAGAAAGGCCTGGGATTTCGCTCGATAAAGCTGTTAAATCTTCTCCTCATCCGGAGTCCTAAGAGCACATTCAGCTTTATCCATGAGTTATTTGCAGGAAGGGCTCCTACCAAGCGCGTAAATCTCTCTCTTAAGCCTGCAATAAGATTATGAGAAACGATCGTCAAGGAGTCGGAGCCAGAATTAAAGCCCACCTCTCAAAGCGCCGCGTATAAGTGAGAGCCTTAAACGTAGCTTCAGCTGTAGCTCTACACTGATCCGAGTACTGTGTCCACAACGTTAGCATAGAAATAGCATCCTCAGAGATCTGGAAGACGTACTTCGCCTATTTCGCGGCCCGGAACACGGTGGCACATGCTTTCTTCTACCCATCGCTTCTTCTCTCCTCGAGTTCGTCGCATCTCATACTGCATCTGCAATGCCTTTCCACCAAGCAGAGAATAAGTGCTTTTCTGGCGTGGAATACGTAGGAGAGGGTAGATATCTGGGGAAATCCCAAGTCGCTTGAGATCGTCCATGGTGCCCCAACTGTAGTGAAGAGGCCGGTGTTCCTCAACGGAGCGCGGATAGAGAAAAGGAAATATTACTTACTATAGGTCTCTCCAGCATTCGTAACACACAGTGATACGATCCTCGTAGTATCGATGCAAGTCTTCAAATGTCTCGCAATCCGCCTGGAAGTAGGATGTGTAAGTTACGAGGAATGAGTACTATCTGCGGAGGCGGGCAACTTACTCCACACTCAAAGCAGTAGTGTCCAAGCATAAGAGCTGCATATGCAGGCTCTGATAGACCCGGACGCCTTGGGGGAAGTCCTTCAACCGTCGCGAGGGCTGGACCCCAGAGTCTTCTCAGCCCGTCACGTTTCAACAAAGTGGTCATGAAGGTTGTTGACGTTCTCATCAAGCTCACAAGCTCGTATGCGGTCAGGTGGCAGAAAATCTGGTTCGGCAGTTGAATTGGGTCAGTTTGGCATTTATTCGAGACGCAGGAGTCTAAGGGCTCGCAAACCTGCTCGAGAATCTCCACAGGCATGGTGGTAAAAAGATCAACTCGCTTTCGCCTCTTGATTACTTGTCCTTTGAGAGGGTGGGGACGGCGGCCGGCTTTACGCTGACGCTTGTCTTTGCACATAATGTTCGTGGTTAGAGAAAAGGAACCGCTCCTGTACCATCTCCTTTAAATAGCCCCGACATAGTTCGCCCTCTTTGGATTTCAATCGGTGTTTTTTCCGCAACCGCCATCAGCTCAGACCATATTGGGACCGAATTTGGAGTGGCGAGCCCCAAATTCGGACATTACTGAAAAAGGCCTTCAATGTGACATAAGCCGGTTCTCTTTGTGACGTCAAGGCGACAGACATGAGGCTAGCTAAGTAGATTGAGCTATGGCAGAGAACCTGCGAAATACTGATATTGAGAAACAGTATCACTGCATCTCCCAGGCTAGAAAGGTGAACGACGCGGCCGGGTGCGCCGAGGAAAAGAACCTTGCAAAATTCGATATTCCGTGTCGCCTTTTTCTAGTTCACCCATTCACGAAAAATTTCGAACACACGTCACCTACTTTGAGCACATCCACTACTTAAGTTTTGATGACTTGGATGCAACTGGATTCGTGAAGTACCAAGAATGAGTCGTTGCTCCCGGGACGAACGCAGATTGAGATCAGTTCTAGGAAAATACTGCCTCATTACCTTTCTGGACTCCTTGAAGGATTCGCCCAGGGTAGAGTCCTAGTAGAGTAGTGTGCTGGTGACAAACACAAAAGTATCGCCACCAGTGTATGCGCCACAACGGATTCAGCTCTGGCACTACAGTTCTTACTTTTGAGTCCGGTTCTGCTGAAGAGAGGAGAGCCAGGGGTCTTCCTATATTCTTCATCGAGCAAGGGAGAAGAGAAGCTCTGTGCGTCCTTTGTGCGTATCGGAAAGTTCTGGAATCTTGCACCTTTTATTTCACGGCATTTGCCAGTAGGGATTGCAGGGGAACAGACGAAGTTCGACACCTGTATCACTGTATCAAAGGTGCACGTTCTGCCGTAGATGCTGTTGAACCCAAGGTCTTCGAAATTCGAGTTCAAGAGACTCGCTATGACCGCTGATGAGATGCTTTACATTCATGATTCTCCTAGCCGGATAAACCGTACCAATTCGTGGCATCGCCGCGGCCGCCATAGATTTCGAGACAAGCACAAGTGCCAAGGAAAGAAGAATCTGGACGCACAGCCGGATATTCGTTAAGATGTGCGCGGGTCCGATGGATCCTGTGGCTGAAGGTCTCTTGAGTGAGGCCGCCAACAACAGGGTATCTACCGCATCAATATTCGAGTTTGCTCGTGGGAGAATGAACCTTGAATTTGGAACATCGAGCACTAATGCACTAACGACGGGCGCCTAATGCTATGACTACTGATCAGAAGGTCACCAGCACGGCAGAACTCTATGTGCTGTTAACGTTAATTTACATCTCAACAGATTAATGCACTGCTTCCCGTAGTTGCCTATGGGCACTGTAGCCCGATAATCTCACGAGATTGGTTAGCCCAGCTCGAGAGAAGGACGCTCGCGCAGTAGAAGAGTTCTGCTGTGAATTTCCCGCCCATTATAGGATCTGGAAATGTAACTGAATCAGTCGATCGGGTTCGTGACTGATAGGTACCAATGCAGCGCCCATGATTATGTGTGCGATATATCCTCGTACATAAAAGCCACCACTGGGTTGTGGAGCCCCGTCAACTATACACGAACTTACTGTCCCTTTCCCTGACTTCTACCAGGCGCTCTCATTATCCATGCCTGCGGCTATCAATTTCAATACCTTCGAAAGCGACTTCCGCAACTTTCGGACATCTATCCTGTCAGACAAGGATGCAGCCATTAACGATGAAGGCTCCCTCGTGCTGGTGCAGCCGTGCATGGCACGCGACATAGGATACAAGCAACCGAACACGCCAATTCAGTCCACCGACACAAATTGGACCATTTGTGCCACAGCGGTTCTAGACTACGACCGAGGCATATTGGGGAGGTGGCATCAAGCACTTGATACATTATTAATTTTCGTGGGCAGCTCTTGAGCTCTGGTATTCACCCTGTTACTAATTCGGAGATCTCTACACAGGCAGCATCATTCTCCGCAATTGTCACCACTTTCCTTGCTGGATTCTCCGGACCAAATGCAAACACACCCGTTAGCACTAATGCTTTCTGGGTCTGCAGCCTGATTCTGTCCATCAATTCGGTGCTCATCACAATGCTCGTCAAGCATTGGATAATGAAATATTCATGGGATGTCGGAACCTCAGTGCTTACACCCAAGCAGAGCTTGGCTTTACGCCAACTCCGTTTCAAGCTCTTCCACACATGGCACATCCCTAGTGTTATTGACTACCTCCCGCTCCAGTTGGTCTTGGCCGTCCTTCTGTTTTATGCTGGATTTCTCCCTTTCCTCCTGGAATTCCATCCTGCTATTGCAGGTTTGGGTACCAGTCTAATTGGGATCTCAGCATTTTTTCATTTTGATCACCATCATCCCCGCCTGGCGACCCCTGACGTCACCGCAAGCATGGCTCCCCTACAGAATCCTCAGTTCAATCTACCAGCGCCTCATTCCAAATGCTGGCGGAAGAAAGATCGTCTCTGGTGGATGGGTAGACCACGGCATTGAAGCCGTTCAATCGCAGCAGACTGCTCAGTTCGAAATCGAAGGCCTTCTCTCGGTTCAATGTTCCCTGGGTATGTGGCACCCCGGCCTCATTCGGAACGTCTTTGCTTGCGCATTATCCCTTCCCGACACCATTCGCTATCAGGCATTGTGTGTATTGTTCATTCAGTACATCCCCCTCTCCATCTTCGAGTCGGACGACCCCCAGGATGGATTCAATTTTGCTTCAAAACTCGGAGCCGCCCTTGAACAAGACCTTTTTGTGGAAGCTTACGCAGCCCTTTGCGTTCACCTTTCCACTTTTCTCGACTCGGAGAAGCCCCTACCCAATCCAGTTGCTCCGGACGTCCTCGAGAATGGTATGCTCGTCTTGCTAGTCCTCGTTTGCCACCCATGGGTCCAACACAAAAACGACAGTACCAAGTCCGGGAAGAAAGGTTGGAGTCTGCTGTTTGCTATGCTCACCTCTTCCAACTTCTTTCAGTTCTCCCCTGACCGGCAAGGCATCATCGCAAAAAAGATTTTGAACACTTTCCTCGACATTGTTCTCCACCACCGAGATTCACATAATGACTGGAGTCAACGATCACTCAGTGTCCTTCCATGTATGTATTCATCTGATCTTTGACATACTGTGTTTAGATGTATCTGACCTTTGCACGGTATAGATATCCAACTGCCTCCTCAATGGCGTATCGCTGCGTTTCAAATCAGTACTCGTGCCGAGGAGCACCTCTGGGTTCTTTCAATGGCGTGCAACCTTCTGGTGTTTCTTGCTCGTCGCGTCTCCGACTTCCATATAGACGAGCATTTCAACACGATCTTCAATTGTTGGGAACATATGAAACGCTATTTGGAGGCACAGCTCGAGAATGGAAGTAAGACTGCAGATATGGAGAGGGCAGTCAAACTTTGGACGCATGCCCTGTCTCATCGTAGATTCGAGCAATCTGGCGAGTTCGGCATGTCGGTCCCGGCGCAACTCGGCGAGTTCAACATGTCGACATCGATGCAACTATTCAAACACAGACACCGCGTCGATGGGTTCCATCTCAAGCTATGTGAACTTTTGGACGTGATCGATCAGGCAGTTACCGCTACTTCAACTCTAGAAGATCTGAAGATCGTCCTCTGGAGACTCCGCATTTTTAACGCATCGAACTCTCTGGTAAGCCGCACGCTTTCTTTTTCTTTCCGTATATTATCCGCCTGCTCACCGTCCTTACAGGACGTCCTCAAACTATTCAACGAAGTCGTGGAGTTTTCAGACCATTCCCTCGCCGAAAGGGATTCGCTCTTGCTCTCCTCGAGATTGAGTGGTTTTACAAAACAAGAATTGCATGGAATTTGCAAATTGCTGGTGGACGAAATCACTCCCGCACCGTGGCAAACAAACCACCTGGACGCCAATTATCAGCGCATCGTCTTGGCCTGTCTACTTCTCCGAATTGATCATCATCTCCGCCCATGGCTCGCCCTTACATGGAAAGAAGATGTTCTTGGCCTACTGCTACATATTTTTCAAACTGCTGACACTGGTGAAACACTTTCGCTCTTGGGCGAAGCCCGTCAAGTAGCTTTAGAAGAGGTGTTTGTCGCCATTTTCAGATATGCCGTTACAAAGAGCCCCTTGGGAGGCGTCGACGACATGGATAGAGATACCCTTTTTGCAGCCTTGTCTAACCAATGCACGAGAGGCAGGACCCGATTGGCCTTGTCGTTCACCGAGGCATTGATGCACAGTCTGCGAGTCCAACGGAGGTCTAGGGATCAAGTCACAGAAGTCAGGCGGATACTCGCCGTGATCACCCCATTTCTCGAGGCCCGAGAGCTTGTTGAAGTTGATGAACAGCCTATTAAGTGGCTGGTGTCATCCTTGCAGGTGATCATCGCGATCTTGAGCGCGAGCGCTCCGCCCTCGTGGGATGGCGAAGGCCTCGAGATAGTGCGCAGGTTTTTGCAGGTAGTCAATGCCAAACGCGATTCTTGGAGGGACTCAGTAGAGCATCTAGTGGTGCAGGCTTTGGACGCTGTATCACAGTTGCAACGAAAGATATCCCTTTGAAAGGGCCCACGCTTCAATGTCCAACTCCTGCCCGAATTAGTACGTTGTCTTACGATGCGCTAACCCTGTAACCTCACTTGTTGTATATGAATTCCTCTCTCGCTCGCTTGCTCTCTCTCTCTCTCTCTGCACCAGATTTTCAGCTTGCTGGTGGACGAAATCACTCCTGCACCGTGGCAAACGAACCACTTGGATGCCAATTATCAGCGCATCGTCTTGGCCTATCTAATTCTCCGAATTTAATACTCTCTCCATCGTCAAGTGGCTTTGGAGGAGGTCTTCGTCGCCATTTTTAGATATGCCGTTACCGGATACATCTTGCTCAGGCTAAGCTGTAACGCCATGTATAGAGATCTTCTCTTTGGAGCCTTGTCTGCTCAATGAGAGGCAGGACCCGAATGTTCTTGTCGCTCACCGAAGCATCGATGCACCGGTTGCACCTCCTACCAGCTTCGAGGGATCGGCCTGATCAATTCACAGACTCGGGCGGATACTTGCCGTGATTAGCCCATTTCTCGAGGCTCGAGAGGTTGTTGAAGTTGATGAACAGCCTGGCGAGTGGCTGGTGATATCTTTGCAGATGATTACCGCGATCCTGAAAGAGAGCACACACTTGTGGGATGATCAAGGCCTCGAGATAGTGCGCAGGTCCTTGCAGGTAGTCGATGACAAACGAGACCCCCGGGTGGACTCGGTAAAGGGTCTAGTAGTGCGAGCTTTGGACACTTTATCAGAGTTGAAACAAAACACATCCCTTTGAAATTGCACCATGGTTCATCTCCTGCCCGAATTGCTACGTCATCCTACGTTGCGCTGACCCTGTAACTCACTTGCTGTATATGAATTCCTCCTTCTCTCTCGCGGAGACAAGCCTGAAATGAAGGAGTCTACCGACACTATCTTATAGGCTGACCCAATACAGCCCGCTTCCACTAGGCGTCCGATACACGTTCATCTCCAAGATATTCCGCTCGTTGAAATGAGGGCCACTGATAATTGCCAGTCGACGTCGTATTTCATGGCCGCTTTGATCACCAATTTCAAACAAAAATTTTGACGAGCAAAGGGAGGGCCATGCAAGGAATATGTATGACGGAATACGTACAAGCGTCGAATTACAGCAATGGAAAGGCCGAACAATCGCAGCGAATGCATCCAAAAGCATCGAACGCAAGTAACAAAGACTGAATACAGACAGAGTCACTAGTCCTGAGAGAACAACGACAGTTATGTTCGAGTGCCTACAGTATCAGTAGAAAGGACAGTAGGCCAAGAATGTACTACGTTGACCAAGGAATATGCGACGGGGAGTAAACGAAATCGGAAGGGTAGAAACGTATGGATGGGCGGGTACGTGATGATGGACCGGGAAATGTACACATTAATTACAGAGTTTTCAGTAAGAGTCTACGCTATGAATATCAAAACAACAAAAGGGCAGAGTGCGAGAGGGAAGCCGAGACGAAAGGGAATAGAGATATATGTGTTGGACAAGAAAGTGGAATGTAAACATCGAACGCAAGGAAACTTGGAGAGAGGGTTCGGGAGGCAAGATACGGGAGTGAATGGGAAAGAGGAGACAGCTATTACAAAGATCAAGATGACAGAAGAGATGAGCGGAAGACAAACGGAGAATGCATGGTACAATGACAAGCAAGAAGAGAGAAACGCAAGTACACCCCAACAAAAAATACAGGTAAGCCAAAGCCAAACCACTATAGAATAGGAACTCGTGTAACGTATGAAGAGAAAGGAACCGACAAATTGTGCAACGATCAAGGTGAAGCCAATAAATAAAAGGCGTGAGTGCGAACATGAGACTAGAACAAGAAGCTGGTGCTGAGCTGCGTTGGAGTTAACCAGCAAGAGAGTTGGGAGCAAAAGCTCACCCAACGATTGTATTCATCTTTCGTCTTGAAAGACACTTCGAAGGCGGAGACAGAATGTCGACCCTGCACACTTGTATCAATTCGTCATTCAACAGGACTGTTTCGTCGTCAATCAGGAAAAGGAGTAGTTGGACGGGCGATCACTGTCCATCCGTCCCCATTACAAACACCACATCGTCCTCGTCGTCCTCATCCTCTTCACCTGCTTGCTCTCGTCCTTCCACATTCTGCCCATAATCAGCACCACCCTCAGGCCTATAATGCTGCGGTACAGGCATCGCGCCATACCCAATAGGAGCTCCTTCTTCGACATTGAAAGGAACCCGATTGTTGAACAAGTAGCCTTCAGGCGGAGGCTGAACAACAAACGCAGAGCCCTCCGACCGACCATCGGCTGGTAGGGCTACCGGCATCTCGACAGGCATTTTGGGTTCTTCGGGAACGATGCTCTCAGCGGCATCAGGCAACACAAACCGCTCCCAACCGCCCATCCGCACCCATTCCTCGCGAACCTGCACCATCGAAGAGAGGAAGAGCACCTCCTTCACTAGATTGATGTCTGGTGTCAGGCGACGCACCCGATTGAACGATGCGATGAGTGAAATTGGGATCCAACCGCGAGAATCCATCTACAGAGAAAGAAAAAAGTATGAGCATCCATATGATGGAATGAATGGGCGGAGAAGGATGCGCTCACCTGCTGTCTTAGGAAGAAATCCATGGCCATATTCTGGTGGCTTAGGTAGTACTCGAGTTGGCCCAACAAATAGTATCTCGTAGGATCCAACGGGAATCGGATCACCGTCATAGGCACAGGCACTGGAGGGATCGAGGGAGCGGGACCCGCGCTGGCAGTCGGCGAGATAGCTGATGGTGGGCCAGAGATGGGAGGAGGAGGAAGAAGGTGTGGAGGCAGGGGAGGGGGTGGAGGCAAGAAAGATACGGTACCAGAAGGCGGCAATAGCGGACCGAGGGGTATCCCGGCATACCCTGGCCTCAGCCCACCGTAATATGTGGGGCTGGGCATACCATCGTGAGGAAACACATTAGGAGACGTTTGTAGAGGAAGGTGAAGAGGCGGCGACATAAATGGCAAATGGTGGGAAGGGGCGTTGGGATTGAAGTGAGGATTTTGACNTGTGGGGGTTGTGGGGACCAGTCGGAGGTGCATTACCTCGTCGGACGTTTCGATTCGGAGGACCTCCAGGTCCGCCTCTTCCACCTCGTCCCAGATCACGACGAGGCCCTCCTCTGTTAGGCCGGTCGCGATCTCCATCTCGTCTCACATCCCGACTGGGGCCTTGATGTTGCTGGTGCGGCAGCGGCTGTCCCTGAGCTTGAGTTTGGTGAGCTTGAACTGTCTGATGTCTCGCTCGTTCCGACTCCCGCTCCCTCTCTCTCGCCACGAGTTCTTCCCTAGCCAACTCTACGGCCCGACCAGTTCCACTTGCACGCCCAAATCCATACCCGAAGTCCCGCACTTCAAAGTCCTCGTCCGCACTCCCGGAGCTACTGGGAGGTGGTCGTTGAGGACCGGACTGTGTTCCATTAGCACCTGGAAGGGTAACATCTTGTCCATTACCAAGGCTTCGCTCTGGATGTGGCGGTTGGAGACTCGGTCCGGGGGGGGTTGGTAAGATTCGTAGCGGACGAACCAGGTACGGGTACCAGACCAACTGGCGGTTGCGCATTGGGTGACGCAGACAGCGACATCGACAGCGGGCTCAGCCTTGCAAGAGTGCTGTGATCTTCAACGACGACATCAAGCCTTGATCCTGCAGTATCTTCGGCAGATGATGGTGACGCGGCCACAGCGGTAGTACCAAACTCCCATTTCGCTTTCCCATCCCCTGCAGCCTCTTGATCTTCTCCAGTCACCGGGACCGCCAAACTAGGCCTTCTAGACCTTCGGCCGGCTTTACTCGTCGTCGCCGTGCTTGCAGTCGAGTTAGCTGCCTTGGCACCGCGTCCTGGGCCAGATAGCTCATCTGGCAGCACTCCAATCGCAATGACCCTCCCAGAAGCTGTTCCCTTCCCGTTCACTAGAGTAGCAGATGTCCCCGATACCCCATTCACTGTGATGAAACCTGAGTCATCAATGACATATAGAGATTGAAGTCTTCTCTTACCATTACTGCTCGCGTGACTGCTGCCTAATGGCCCCTCCGCAGGCTCGTTCAATGACAGTGTCGATAGGTCGATGGAGCCAAATTGGACTGGCTCCTTGTTAGTTGCTGCGATCTTTTCCTGGTCGCTGATTTGGCCATTCGTGCTATCAATCGTCTGGGTTTGAGCACTCTTGCTATCAGCACTAGAACCCGGATAGTGGACTGACGTGTTGTACGAGTTTGAAGCATACAATGAAGGGGCACCGTGAGGTGGACCGGGATAATGGGGCAGAGATGAATAAGCCACGCTATTGGCCCCTTCTTCGCCAGGAATTGCAGAGTCGCCAGATCGTTCAGGGTAAGGCGATCCAGGTGAGGGGGGTAGGAGAGGGTGCCCAGCTAAGGGACTCAAACCGTATGGAACGCCAGGTGGAGGTGGGTATACTCCGCCATAAGGTGCCAAGTGAGGGTGAAGTGGGTATAGATGGGGCGGTGGCGGCAGGCCATGAGCGAGAAGATGAGGAGTGGGTAGAAACTGATTTGGCGGAAGAGCAGAGTTATTGGGATACGATTGAAAATCACCTGCTGGGTGAGGAGAATTGGGTTTAGATGATCGTGCTGACGATGCTGAGGGGTTTATCGGTTTCAATGTCTTGTCTTTGCCGTCATCGGAAGGACCTAGGCTGCGGACACCATTGACACGGGGGCTCGCAGTATTGCTGTTAGGGTCCCGATCGCGACGGTCTTCAGGCAACCGTCTCCTTCCTGCACCTCTCGGACTCGAATGCACACTTCCACTCCGGCTTTGTACACGAGAATGAGACGCTGACGCTACTTGCGAGTTCACGCCCGAGTTGGGATGGTCCTTCCTGTGGGTCCCTGCTCGAACAAAACGGTCAATAACCGGAGGTGTGCGAGATCGAAGATGGAGATGCCCACCTCGATTGCCCCCTTGTTGGCCTCCAGAAGGGTTTTTGCGCGTTGAGGATTTGTCCCTGGGGTGGTCTCCCTTGGATGAAGAATGTCTCCGATTGGGAGTTGAGGCTTTGAGCGCGTCAGCGGCAGCCTGCAGCTCCTCAGCGGGTATGGGTACCCATTTCTTGGTCTTCTCTGCTACAAAACGGCGAAATTTATGAATTCAGACATTCTCCAGTGAGCAATAGGCAACTTACCTTTCTTCGTTCGCTGCTCCTTGGCCTTTTCACCCTCTTTCTCCTTCCCCCCATTCGCATCCTTAGCGAGCGATGCTGTTACGTCTGGCCAGGATTCTTTATCTGTCATGGGCGGTACGTTAGTCGACGTCGGTGTTGCCGATGCTTGTACTTTGTTTGCTGGTGTAGCCGAAGAAGACTGTTTCGTCGATGGGGAAGGTGTTATGGGGGCAGGCGGGGAAGACGACGAAGCCGGGGTGCTGGAGGACGTGGCACGAGCGGCCATCTGCTCCATGCGGGCGTTCCAGACATTGGTTACTGGAGCCTTGGCGAGCTCCATGTGTTGTGGGGATATTTCTGCGGTGGTGGAGGTGGTGGACGTTGAGGAGAGGGCTGTGGACGACGACAAGGTCGGTGTGGTCGGAATTTGCCCCTATGAGTTACACCGCTCGGCGCAGTTTCCCACGCTAATGAATTTATTATTATTTGCAGGCGCCTAATTGTAATCTCGGCACCCACTGGTCCAAACCCTGACTCGACTACCGAGCGAGCTCTGTTGGCCTGGGGGAGTGCTCCGTGAATTTATCTCAAAATCAGCCTGATCCGTGGCATCTCACTCGTATTATTAGTCAATCTCATCGTCTACTGTGCATTCTGCTCCGAGTCCTCTGCCTTCAATATTCTCCTCGTCTCTTCTAATGCTTTACCCAACAAATTAAGACCCCATCTGTCCTTCTGGTTGAGCGCGTTTTTCTCCCCAAACCCAATTCCCCAGATCCTGTCTCGCGGGCTAGCCTCCACGATCAGTTTCTCCCCAGTAGCGAGCAGATGCTCCTTGAGCTCTGGATTCTGCCTGAATTTATGAAGGCTGCCTTCCAGCACGATGCGATCGCGGTTCGAGTTCCATGTATCGTCGTTGAAATTGGACACTTTGCGGCCAAGAGCTTTGACGCTGGCCATATCGCCGGATGTCGTGCCAGTAACTTCTGAAATCTCCTTGGCCATCTCGTCGTCCGAGAAAAGCAGGGCCTTCTGAATCATCATCCAATGTTCAGCAGATGGGAAAGTGATGGTCTGGTCCTCCCCATCTAACGAGATGGTTGCCGTGAATGGAGATGGGTACCATTGCGAGGCCCAGCCGCTATTTTTTGTTTGAGTTTCAAGTTGGTGAGAAATAATGGATACTTATGAAACGTGAAGACTTACTATCTCTCGTTAGTCTTCCAAAAGAAAACATAGTCGTCGTGCGTCAGCATTGCTAATGTGTTTCAAAGCAGGGTACGTGAAAGGACAGGTTGAAGAAAGAATTCACTCAAACCGCCCATTTAACTGTCATTTCAAATGCTGTGTAGTGACCTTCTGACAACGGCCCCTAGCGCACGATTGGCGCACGATGACTCGAGCTGACCTTCCAAGTTCCTGAGGCCATTCCGCAAAAAACTGTTTTTAGCACATATTAAAAACCAGTACATTCCCAAGCCCCAACTCCCGTAAATGAATGAGTCATGACAACAAATACGAGCGAGATGCACGCCAAAAATCCAAAGATCCCAACCACCCATATCCTTCCCTCTCTACTAGATCCTCGATTTAATTCAACGTATCCTCCACATCGCAATCCCAGCCCTATCAGCATCCACATCCTTCTTCACTGCTCCACTATTCTTGCTCCTTATCGCAGACGCAACAAGGAGCGCTACGGCATCCTTCAACGCGTCTTTCTTCTGTCGCAACATAATCACCGAACTGTGGTCAGCCTGCTCGGAGGTCTCTGTCACGGATCCATCATCGTTATCCGACTCATCCGAGACCGCGAGGTGGATATCGGGGCCCGCTGCAATTTTGCCTTGTTCTCCAGATGCGGTACTCTCGCCTGAGGAGCCTTGCACGGCCACCCTATCCCAATCGACACACAAGTCCAAATACTCGAATAGCACCTGCACGATCCCTTCAAACTTCCCGTCTTTGCTTTCCTTCATCTTCTTCTTGTCCGTTTGATCATCAGGATCAGAATTCAAGTCAGCGTCGTTGTTGTTGGCTGAATACCCTTCAGCCGGAAGCTCGACTTCCCACAGCTTTTCGAGCGTCAAAGTGTCCCAAGCAACGAGCGGTGCGCCAGGTTTCACCGGAACGACTATACTCACACACCCATTAAGGAGAATGTACCGAAGGACGCTCTCCCCAGGGCGCTTGCTCGTCGTCCATAAAGACCTGTGGGGTTTCAGCCCCACGACAAGCAAGACCATATGTCTGGGCGGGTGGCTTGGCGGGGGAGGGGGAGTTGAGGGCGCAGCCGAGTTCGGAGCATCGTCCCCCGGTGGCGATCCGTCAGCCCCTCGGGAACCGGTTGGCGAAGGTGACCGGCTCCTCAACTTCAAATTTTGCAGTGATTCTGAGAATGAGGAAGAAAGCCGTTCCACAAGATTAGGTTTGCCTGTGGAAAGTTGCTGTTCACCCTTGCCAGATGAAGTTGCTGAAGATTCTGCCTTCGATTTATCGCCATCGCCGCCGGTGTCCGGGTTTCCGTTCTCGGTGGGCAGTAATCTGTTGCAGAGGGTTATGACAGAGGCGGATTCTGCCAGAAGTGTCTCGCCAATGCTGTAATCGCCTAAACAGGTGGGTATTGAACGTCGGGATCGCGATGCAAACGAAGGAAGGGTTGGGAAGAGTAATCAGAGGTAATCAGTATCAGTCGAAAGGGCAGAATATAGGTAGAAGCTGACAAAAGTATAGATGAAAAGGACAAAACAGAAGTATTGACTCTGGAACGACGCCTTGATTTCGTCCCAACCAACTACACCTGGCCCTTGAGAGAGGTGATATGACTCACCCGAAGGCTGATACTAGATCTACCTGGGAGAAGTCATCCGAGTCCATATTCTATCTGGCTGGTAGCCACAAGATCGATACCACCCCCAATATCATATCACCACTCTCACCGAGCCCACTTGAAGATCATCCAGGAACCGCCCTAGATGATTCTGATCGAAGGGAAGGAACACAACACCCGGAATGAGAATCGAGAGATGGCAACGCTGTTTGAACGGGTGGCAGTGATGATAGACACAGTTCCCCCATGCACAGGAAGAGGATGATGTGAGTCACCAACGAAGTTGATGGACTCGACATACCGGACCCATACCGTGACATAAGTCCAATATTTAAACTTCCGGCGGGAACCTTCACCGGAAAGTCGGTACGGGAATGAAAAACCATTTCGTCTGCACGGAACGAATTTGACCCATTCGTTCGTTCGCGGAGAAAGGTAGGGTGAAGAAACTCAAACGAAACGGAGGAAGTTCAACTGTCGTCGTTACCACTCACCTATGAGGAAAGGCCCGTGACAGAATATTACATCGGGTGTCATAGACCGTGGAATGACCGGCCTCCGAACACTCGCGAAGAGATACGGGGAAAACCATCCTTTCTCAATGGAAAGGTAATCTTTGACTGATGAGAACAGGGACGGATCTCTGGGAAATCAGGACAAAAAAAATGTTTCGTCAATTAATAAGTCAACACCGTCAAGCCCATGAGTTTAACGTTGAAACCCAAGTATCATCGAATGATAGATAGATGGCGGAGGAGTGAATGATGGGTAATACATATATTTCCATCCATCCATCAAAAAAGCTCAATTATATAGGGAACACTCACTCATGGATAGGACTCCTAAAAAAGCCCAGCTGCGCGTCCTCCATCGCCAACTTCAGCTTGAGCGTGATGATAAGCTCTTTGATGGCAGTAGTCTCCAGCCTCTCAGAGTGGATGGGCAAAATCTTATTGAGAGTCTTGCTGAACACGAGATCGTTGGCGACCTTGGTTGTAATGCTGAATCCAGCTTGGAGGCTTAGCTCGACGAGGATCGTACTGCCGAAAGAGGCTACAGCGAGCTCTGAAACGGGCACCATTCTGTCGTCGAGGGATGTCAAACGTCGAGTGTTGTCGTGATACAGTGGAGCATTTGAATCCGACAGTGACGGATCGATCCGCGGATACGTGCAAAAGCAAAAGGTCAGCGAACCGTGAAACGGCTAGGAGGAGAATAACGGATCAGGATACGCACACCGGCGCTGCCACTGCCGCCATCCCGCCCTAACAAGAGGTGATGTCGGAGATCAGCATAAGCATGTCTATATGCGTTCAGTTCCCGGGGAAAAATGGCAAGAAGATCACGAAACCTCGAGACTGCCGCGGTATTGAGAGAGGATCCATACAAGGGACGCTCAGTTGCGAAGTTGCCGCGGCAGCTCGAGGCGGGACCCTACACGGGATTGACGCTCGGGTGACGCCACCTTCCTGCACGAAGCAATGCTTCGAGCTCGAAGCCTCGGCAGCGCCTCCAAGTTCCGTCGAAATTGCTGCGGACAAGCTAGGAATACGAATCGATCACACACCGTCGCGACAATTACAGTATGCACAGCCAGATCCCGAAAACGGATACATGGCAGGAGCAAAGGGGATGAATCGCCCCACTATTAGGCAAATGACAGCAAGCAAGAGTAAGCCAGGAGATATCGCAATACCGGTACCGGTTATGCGGACGTGATCGATTATCCGGCGATATTCAGGGCCGCCACACACCAAACGAACGACGGGGACGGAGGAGGGTCACGAGCACCAATGCAGGGTTTTCCATGGCATGGCACAAGAACAGAACCAACCAATGAAGGATCCACCGGAACCCGGGTCGGTGGTACATATTCCCAAGGGACGACAGGACAGGACAGATGAAACCCCAAGACCAAGTCGATGCATACGGTAACGGTGATCAGGAGCCAGGAAGCGAATTCGCGAAAATAAAGACGAAAAGTGAGGGATGATCAGTCAGAAAATGGCAGCTTCAAGGAAAGGACGAAAGGCTTACTGGAGATAAACATATGACGCTGGTTCCGGCAGCACGCAGGGATTCATAAGAGGATAGTGCAATCCTCCCTGTCATTGACTGGAAATCCGTCAACACCGTGAGCACTCCTAGTCAGCACGATGTTCACTCACTTCAGCAAGCTTCCGCACAATCCAAGGGGCCGATTTCTCATCTTCATCGACAGCTTGGACAGACGCAGGGTCAACAGGGCTGAGAGCCGACGTATTTGCCATGGCTGAGCACCGAAACGCCAAGGTGTGGTATAAGATCGTTATCAATGCTGCCCTGATCTCTCGCTCGCCTTCGGGGTTGGCCGACAAGAATTTTACATAAAAACAGAACACAATTTGAATCCACCATGATTCCAAAGCACCATGTTATTACAGCGACAATGATAGATATTCCACATGCGAAAACTACTCCATGATAAGGCGTTGAGGCCTTGCAGACATTCCACCAACACACACCGGCAAATCCCAGACCCCGTTCTCGGTTAAATACTGAGATCCATCCCTTCTGCCTAGACCAAGAGCACTTAAATAATGACTCTGTTGAACGAATCACGCAAACATCCACTCAATAGGACGTTGAAGATCCCATTCCTTTTTCTGGTTGGCTAGGGCACGTTGAGGCCGTTTAGATACCAAGTCCAGCAGTCTTCTTGCGCTTAGTAGCGGTAGTGAGACTGGAAAGACAGTGAGAATTCGTTTATATTCGATCCAATCAGGGATACTCACAGGCTTGTAGGGACCGCTGACAGGAATGTCGAGGTAGTCGGATTGAGTCTTGGATAAGGTGGTCAACTTGACGTTGAGCTGAGCAAGGTGAGCACGGGCGACTTCCTCATCAAGCTCCTTGGGAAGCATATGAACACCGAGAGGGAATCGCTCAGGGGTGGTCCACAAAGCAATCTGGGCCAAGACTTGGTTGGAGAAGGAGCAAGACATGACGAAGGAAGGGTGGCCAGTGGCACAGCTAGTGAAGAATATTAGAAGGCTTCCAATGCAAGTATGAATGACAGAGCATACCCAAGGTTGACGAGACGACCCTCAGCAAGGAGAATGATGTGACGACCGTTGGCCATGGTGAAGCGGTCAACCTGAGGCTTGACTTCAACAGCCTCCTTGGCGTTGGCCTTCAACCAGGCAACGTCAATTTCGACGTCGAAGTGTCCGATGCTAGATAGAAGTAACGTTGAGAATATGAACAAGGTCAACACACCGAATCGACGTACTTGCAAACAATGGCATCCTCGGGCATAACAGAGAAGTGCTGGCCGGTGATGATGTCCCTGTTACCAGTGGTGGTGACAAAGACGTTGGATCGAGGGGCAGCGTCTTCCATAGTGGTGACTTCGTAACCGGCCATCGCAGCTTGGAGAGCATTGATGGGGTCGATCTCGGTGATCAGAACACGAGCACCATAGGATCGCAGAGACTCGGCGCACTGAAGAACGAATGAGTTGTCATATCATCACAAAAGGTGGGCTTGGACATACACCCTTGCCAACGTCACCATAACCAGCGACGACGGCGACCTTGCCGGCAAGCATGACATCGGTGGCACGCTTAATACCATCGACCAAGGATTCACGGCAGCCGTAGTAGTTGTCGAACTTGGACTTGGTAACAGAGTCGTTGACGTTGATGGCAGGGATCTTGAGTTTGCCCTCACGGAAAGCCTTGTAGAGGTGGTGGACACCGGTGGTGGTTTCCTCAGACACACCACGGACGCCTATTCAATCGGATCAATGATCGTCCAAGAAAAGAGATAGGAGTAACATACCGGTCAAGAGCTGAGCATACTTCTGGTGAACGATGTTGGTCAAGTCACCACCATCGTCCAAGATCATGTTCAAGGGCTGGTTGTCCTTGAAGCCAGTGATGGTCTGCTCAATGCACCAGTTGTACTCCTCCTCAGTCTCGCCCTTCCAAGCGAAGACGGGGACACCAGTAGCAGCGATGCTGTGTGGTGGAGACGTCAGGGCATGCGAATACGATGAACGACATGAGAACGTACGCAGCTGCAGCATGGTCTTGGGTGGAGAAGATGTTCTGTCAAAGCAATGTCAATCTAAAATTAACTCGACGATATTTTGCACGACCACACTCACGCAAGACGACCAGGTAACCTCGGCACCGAGAGCAGTGAGGGTCTCGATGAGGACGGCGGTTTGGATGGTCCTGTAGAGGACGGTTGAGTCACCCAATGCATTGCAGACACGTGGGGTGGGGTCTTACATGTGGAGGCAGCCAGCAATGCGAGCACCCTTGAGAGGCTGATTGGCACCATGCTGTTATCAATCAAATCGATTAGAAGGGAGTTGGGGAATGACAGCGATCAGCATCTACCTTCTTCCTCAAGTACATGAGACCAGGCATCTCATTCTGTGATCAAATGGATGAGCGAGGCTGTCGATCTGGAGACTGCGATGGCAATTCACCTCAGCAATCTCGATTTCCTTGCGACCGAAAGCGGCCAAGGAGATATCTGAGGAAGATGATTGAGAGCTGGGCGATGATGAGGCTACGTGTCTAGCTTACCAGCGACCTTGAAAACCATTTTTTGGTGGAGGTACTGGGAGGAGGAGGTTATCAAGATGAGGGTATGTTGCAAACCCCACCAGACGCGATCGAACGNTTTTTTATATCCATCCACGTGAACCTTTGCCGTGGCGTCGGCACTTCCCTCGGGTTCCCACGAGCCTGCACTTCACGGTCATCACCTGCCTCTCTCCGAGCCCAGCAATGGAGTCGGGTCAGACCCACTGTCGACTCGCGGAAATCGTGCAGTACACCTGCAGCCTCGAACGCGACAAGCGCACCGGAAAACAGCAGCTGCTCTGCACCCAGCTTCCCCGTATCTTCAAGCTGTGAGTCTCCTTGGCCTGCATCAGCAGCTGGTTCAGTGACGTCGCCTCCAGATGTCCAGGCAAGCCTGCAGTCGAAGTCACTAGAGTGGCGGACGTCAACCTAGCCACCGGAGAAGTAGATGTACCGGAAGCCTTGCCCTCCCAGATCAAGGCAAAGGAGTGGACCAGTGTCATTAGATACCCTACCTCTGACGAGGAATAGCCATTGCGGGCGAACCGCTTGTCCCCTTGGATGACTCGTGGGCACCCCGTTTCTGCGCCAGGCTGATGCTTCGAGCCCACTTGATCATATCCAAGTACGTTTGTTCACGCTCCAGCCGACGGAGTTGACCTCCATCCCCCGGCAGTCGTCACATCAAGGGTAGGCAGTGATTGCCCTTCCCGCCTGTACTTTAAGCCACTCGTAGTCCTTGCATCTGGTCGAAGCATCATGTCCACCGCCTGGGTCTCACCCTCCCTCCATCAAAGTCGGCGGAATCAGTGGGATATTCAGGATGGTGCCTTCTGTTCCCCACGAGTATCTTTGTGTCCGGATTCCTATTCAATTGCCGTGTGCGCGCCCTTGCGACAAGCACGACAGGAATCCAATCATCTCCCAGTGAGCATATCCCTCGACGGTTTTGGTCGATTTGATCCGGGAGAATGGAATGTCGAAAGGCTTTCGCGGTCTATCCCACCTTATTTTTCCACTTTCTGCGAAAGATCATACGGGATCAATGTTTTTTACATGTTTTAGATCTAGTTTGGCTTGCCCATTTGATTTCGGTCTGTCCATCAATCATGCTAACCAAAATCTCGCTTAGAAGGGGAACCGCGCATCAGATTTGTGGGCGCCAGATTCGTGTCGCTTTTGTCACAGCCTCCACTTTCGCAGATCTCGAAGTGTTCTCCGATTACCCGTTGCGAACACCCTCCATCAGCTAGAAACTTCAAAAAGCCGTGCACCCAGCGATCAACCATCTTTCGTTGCCTCCTTCACCGCTTCCCCATCATGGATTCGCAGTTCAATTGGCTGCCTTATGTCATGCAAGACAGCAAAACAACTCGTATTAAAGACGAGCCCACAGATCCCAACACCACTATCCTCTCAACTTCCCCCTCATCCACTCCCTTGTCGGTGACAAGGTCTTCTTCAACCTCCCGCCGAGGTTCGACTCCATCTTCGACCGGGCCCAAACGACAGCGACCTTACCCTTCGCTCACTTCGGATCTATCCACTCGTAGAGCCAAAAGTGATATAATGTCTTCACAGAATTATGGGACCTGGTCCGGCCTTCGAGGCGGGAGTGGTCGGTCACACCATCCCGCCCAACGTCGGTCTTCGGACGAAGAAGATCAGTCGGCGTATGGCAATTTGAATCCTGCTTATATGAATGTTTGTCTTTCAATTCTCTCACCAATACGCCACTCATATGTCTCTCGTTCAAGGAACCTCAGTACTTGGCTAGTGTGTCAGAAGGCGAATTTCGACCGCCATCGTCAAACTCGAGCCTTACATCCAGTTTGACCGGTGCCATGGGAGAGACAAGCCTGTCCTCTCAGTCAAGAAGTTCTCGCTCGCCGCCATCGAATGTCTATAGCGGACCGATGCCGAGCCAGGAGCTTGGTTGGTCGAATAGCCAGATGAACATGGCCATGGGCAACACCACATACTCTGGTCATAGCAATCTGGCTTTCACCAACATGGCCTCCTCTTCTGTCAACCCCATGTCGTTCAATGAATATACAGGAACACGAAACCCCTCCCCTACCGAATCCATCGCCCCTCCCTCCCCTCCTTACCCCCAAGCGTTCGACCAGTATAATCGTGGTCAGATGGGCATGGCCAGCAGCAGGTCAGCAGTTGGCTACGGTGGCTCTTCCATCCCCGCGCCTTTCCCAGCGGATGTATCGATGCCACTGGATGCAGGCGCTCATGACCACGAAGTTCGCCAGCTCCGTCGCAAGGTCCGAGAGCTCCAGATGGAGTTGCATCGCTCACGGACCGCGCTTGAGACCCTCCGAAACAACGTGCCCAACTCGTCAGCTCTCCCCACCCCTCCCCATTCGAGCAGCTTCCAAGCTGGTTGGAAAGCGAGGACGGAAGCGCGCAAGAAGCTGTTCTGCTCTCTTAACCGTGCTGGGAATGCCCTTTGCGCTTGGCATGATTCTCGCCGAGAACGCAGGGCCTATCCTCCCCGAAACGCGCCGCCCGGGTACCTCAACTGTGGATGCACCTACGAGGAGGCTTTGTTCGAAGAGAGCCTTTCTCGTCATGGTGTGGGTTCTTATCACCCAGGAGAGACCGTCCGCATGGACCCTGCTCTCCGCAATCCGCTCTTGAAGTTGCTCGAGAAGCGCTACGGGTACAAGGATGGGGAGTTTGAGCACGACCCGATCACGGAGGAGTGGGCTGAGGGCGAATCGCCCTCGGTCTGGGAGCAAAAGGCGCACTCTGGGCAGATCGTTCGCAGGAGACCCGACCCCAACGCCAACAACCATGACCGTGCATAAAGCACGCCGCCGCCGACGCCGCACGCATAATGACCTCACGCCGGATGACGTAGGAATCACCTCGACTCTCTTTTTTACCCTATCCACCTCTTAATTGGCTCTCAAAAAGTCTCCTGGTTCCCCCATATTTTTATTTTATCATCACCAATTATTTTCTTGACAACCTGCAAGTTCGTCCTTTCTTTTGTATCCACAGTCTTTTCGTCTCTCTCGCATTGCACCATAGCACGCATCTTGTTATCACTGTATCTATAGCCCGATCACTCTGCCTCTACTTTACGACCTCTTGCTGGCTGCCTTTTTTATGCCAAGGGGTCATCACTAGATAATGACTCGTTAGCACCCGTGCTCACTCGTACAGGGGTTCGCGGCCTTTGTTACGAGTATCGGGATAGCCTAACACGAATTGTATCCATAGTTGCATGTTTAGATATTTCTTTTTCCAATTGCATATTTATCACTCACATCTTTCGGGAGGGCTGATACCCGTTCTCGTTTCTGACGTTCTGTGTTGTTCGAGATGGTTTCCGCGAGGTGACCGAGGGTCATCAATCGGTGTTGCACATTGAACCTCGAGGTAGCTGCTATATCTGTGTGATGGAGGGATGTGCATCTTTGAATCTTGTTGGCGTTGGTCTGGTCAGTCGTCCGATCAGCGTAAGCGGTGGCCTGGGCATCTCGACTACCCGCAGATGGATATGTGAAGGCGGTATGATTGTACTACCAGGCACAGCGATTGGGTGCAGGATGCACCGTCGAAGGGTACATTTGTACAGGGACGACGATAATGTGGGGTTTGTTCTCGCACGAGGGCCCGTAGTTTCGGTGCCCCATTTTTCGAAATTCAGGCTCCTACGAGATTAAGCCCCGTTTTCGGAGTTGCCACCCACCCCTCCACTTCAAGCTTGACATAGATCTCGTGCAGGGTCGGTCCTGAGCGCCAGTGATGCCAGACCTCAAGCGTCGGTTATGGTACCTGCGCTGCGGAGCACATATGTATTACCATCCTATCACCAGCAATTGTGGCCGAAAGATATGTTCTATAGGCTGTGTGGGTTTCTCCGTAGTGGCGAGATGGGCACTAGGCGAATGAACGAACACACTTGGAAGTAGCGATGGTGGTCGCCATCAAATCTTGGTGTTTTGAGTGAAGTTACACCAAGAACAGAGATAAGGCCCCCATAGGAAACAGGGGTGAGGTACCGGTATTCAGATAGATGGTATCTACCCTCAAATTTAATTGCCGCATGGAAAGCGTTCAGGGCAAGGAAGTGGAGAAACAGAAAACATACCGATGATCATTTCTATCTAACATCAATGACAAGACTCCCGCCAGGGTTTCCTAAAGGGTCAATGTCTAACATTTCCTGCCGCCCCAAGTCCCTTGTATAATTCTTTGATATGTTTTCCGGATCACTTGATTCGTTGCAGAAGACAAGAAGCGCATGGTCAAAGCCCTCTACATCTCCAGTTATCAAGCAATGCGTCGTTGTACTAATACTAGGACACACTTGTTACAATTGATACTTCAGGTGCTCACTATCTTTTGATATATCTGATACAGTTAGGCTGCTTGAGAAACTTGATCAAGTGCATAACGAGCCTCGGTATCCACCGTGCCTGTTGAGAGTCGTTGAGGCTTCCGGAATTGGAAGGTATTTTTCGTACGGGATAACGTTGCTGTGTGGCACACAACGCGATCACAGGCCTGTCGAAGACATGCGAATTGAAATGTCCGACGAATTCTCTCGCTTCGGTCGGCAGTGTTCGAATATTTGGCGAATCGCGGGAATCTCCTAATATTTCAGCTTCGTTATCGATGTAAATGTAGAGGTAATGAGAGCGCGAGGACGGAGGTGGCGCGATGATCCCGCCTATACAATCGAAGCGCTGGTCGGGGTTTGCCGACTGACGGTGCTCAAATTCCGACCTGTCCGAGTTGGACGGCGTCACCGTTAGCCTACCTTGCACCCTTCGCCCTTCCACCGACAAATTCTCAGGTCCTCCCCGCGTCTTCCCACCACGCTCTCAGCTGTCTCCACATCGACTGCGCCAACTGAGCTCCCATCGCGCAAACCTCTGATTGCCCTTGATCTTTGAGCTTTTTGGCAGCTACATCAAACCGCAAGCTCCGCTTCGAGGACGCATACATGGCCGGTAAACTGGCTCAGACTGTCGTGGTTCTTCTGTACTTGGTCAACCTGGCCCGCGGCCACTCCTGGATGAGATCCTACCGCAGTTCTGCACATGGCACGTCTCCGACCGGTAGGCTCTGATCTCTGTGCGCGAGACCTGTACCGACGCAGCAACCTCAAGCTGGTGAAGCTCATCACCTTCAGCAGTCGATCGAGGACTCGGAACTTAGGATGTTACAGCTTGGCAGCGGTGTGTACTCTCCCAGGACTAGGCAGGGACGGATTTTTTGGCGCATATATGTGACTCTACCTGGCGATTTCAGATGCTCTGGACCGATTCTTGCAGCAGTCCGACTGTTTTGGACGTGTAGGAAAGAAGATTCGATTCCAATGTGCCAGTCTTGAGCACCATCAAGATGAACGTGTCGCTGGTGATTCTTGATTTTTCTATTTGAAGAATATGCAGATAGGCTAAAAATCCTTCAGCGGCTATTTCGATGACCGTCTGCGAAATTAGGACCGGAAAACACTACTCTGTTCCGATGGAGTGTGGCTCGTTCGATCCTGAACTGGTTGACTTCTTTTCATCAGAAACAGACCCTACTCGGACGTCCGGACCCTGCGTCGAGTATGCAGTAATCCGTTCCCTTATCGCTCGATTCTGATTGTCTTGCGGCCCTGACATAGTGCACTCTCTCGAAGCGCACAGCTGTGGTCCAGTTACTCGGGATATCTGCGAGAAATTCGTGAGTGGGCCTCGCCTAAATTTGAACTTGGCGTTGAGCTTCAGCAGCCTTGCTTTGTGTGGCTTTTCGCAGGCTGAACGACATAGGTATGTCGGCGCTCCGATGTGACTGTATGTTGCTGACTTTTGTGATGGCTTTCAGATGTTGCTAGAGATATCTATAGAAATATCACTTTTGAAAAGATCCACTTGATCAAGTATCTACAGATGCAGCGTGCTCAGAGTGAAGATCGGGAACTGAGGTGGGCCACCCAGCAAAAGGCAAGTTAAATCAGGTCCTCGTGTGCTCCAATAATCGCCTAACGTTATTTAGAGCCTTGAGAACCTCGTCGGAGAAATACGAACAGGGATATCTGGATTTCGGTCGGCTCAAACGGATTTCTCAGAGTATATGAAAAGTCTCATCGCTGAGGTATGGTTGTAGTCCTACTTATGAGTCTAGTTGTTCATTTTGAAAGGTGGGGAAATACCATGCGTCGAGTTTTCGATCGCTCCTTGGCGACCTTGAAGCTAAGCAATCCAAGCTGCTTGAAAAAGTTGTCGTCTTTTCTAAATTTCGTGGTGGCTATATCTGACATGTGGTAGGGAGAAATTTCGCTGGAGAGGATCGTAACACGAGTAAGCCAGGTCAATTTTAACAAGGCTGTTTTTGTCAACGAATTTGAGCAATTACAGCACTCTACTGAGCTGTCAAAAGCTGCGCAGAGCTTGGAAAAGGCGGTTGCACAGCAGTCAGCTTTAATGGTCTCCCATTATCAGATTCATCGAGATTATATCGATGACATGGCGGTAAGGCACAGCGTCTCACAAGAACTGAATCGACTTTGAGCTCTCCAAAGGATCGGGCGTTAGCAAGGACATCTGAGATAGACCGTGGAATGAATGGCTTGATCTCAGTAAGTCATGCACCACCTCTGTGTTTCTCGACACTCACAAAGCCGCAGGCGATCCTCTCTGTGAAAACAGAGATCTCCACTGTCGTCAATGATACGGCCAGGATTGGAAAAGGGCTTGCTACTCTCGAGGTTGGTCACAAGGGATTATCAGCAGTTGCAGGAGATCTGTCATTTTCCATTCGAGCTTTGACAAGCCATGTTAAATCCGAGCTGCATAACATCAACGACACGATGGTCAGCATGCAGCAACGACCCTTCAGCTATGCGCACCTCATGTCGATCGTGGGTGCCTCATGGAAGTGTATGGCTTTCCGACTGAATTGACATACTACAGCTGACAAGATCCACGTTTTCAGCTCCATGGTTCATCTTCTTGTTGGTCGTAACCAACGGTTCTCGGATTGGGTGGCTGGCAGTAGCTCTGTTGGTAAGTAGAGTAATCGCTGCACCGACCGCATTTAACGCTGCTCCAGAAATATTTAGTGCGTTCGCTGGTGATAAAAGGCTTAGGAGGGTGTCTTTGGATGAATAGGTAGGCTCACCGCCATCGCAATTATTTGAGATATTGACGTATGTGCAAGACAACGAGCATACCAATCGTCCAACCAATTTAGGGCCCGTTGCGACACCAAGGAATCGACCCGGCAAGCTTATCCAGCCGCCATCAGGGGCTCAGGTCTGTCCCGACTCCGTTCAGTCGCAAGCAAAAATGAGAGAGTCTCTCGCATACCAATGAGGCTCATCCAAGGATAAAGCGGGTACCTGATACTTAGAGCTTATTCGACGACAGCCACTTTGTGATGAATCCGAGTCCTCTACTATATGGTGCTTACGGCTTTATGACGATGTATATCTTTGTTTGCTTTCACTCCGTTCAAGGAGACATGAGCTTTCTGGCGTCCCCGAGCCAGGTATGTGGCCCAGGCGCCGCCTCGTGTCACAACGGGGACAAATAGGAGGCCTAAAAAGGAAGGTATCCCAGAGTCACAGGGTGTGCGGCGCAAGCGTCTCCAGCCATGTTTCGTGCTTTCCATTCTTCCACCACCACTACCACCTACACCACCCATTACAAGTCGCCGTAACCCACATCCGATTTGAAGAGAATCCAGGCCATTTCAGCATGGCGCTTGCACAGGCTGCAGAACAGAGCACACAGGTCGCAGACATTAATCATAAGGTGGCCACTAGGTTCGGACCCAAAGATGGGCTCTCGAAGATGCGCAGCAGTAGTGATGTCAAGGGAAAGAAGCGTGAGCAGGTGGATGGGAAAGAAATAAACTCGGTGTGTTTTGAAGATTCACGGTTCTCTGAATAGCTAAAGCAGCAATTGCCGTAGGTGCAATGCCGCATCCCTTCTCCCGATACGAAGGAACTCTCAATAACGAGCGCTGGTCCAGCTCAACCCGCTCTGGTATCATAGTATCTCTCGTCGTACCGCTCCAGCTGCTCACACAATATCGTAGCCTACGCCGGATGCTTCAGTCTCCACGACCGTACCCGTGCGTGCTGGTAACAACCAAAACCAAGGTTTTAGCGCCTTTGGCATTGACGTATGTCGAATGCCTGATACTCCTCTACGGTGACTCATTGTGCTTCTAGGCATATCGTACCCGCGCTCTTGACCCACGAATTTGCGTCAACTCGGTCCTCCCTTGGGCCCAATGTTTTTACGGATCCCGCTGCCGCAACGTTCATCCCAAAGATAAAAAATTCTACTACAGGAAGATGAGCGATACTCTGTCTCTGACCTTATCAGCCTCTGCGAATAGCTCTCTCTTCTCGGAGTTGGATGCACAGTCGACAATCCACTCGTCGACGACCAAGCCGGTATCTCATTCCTCGCCACGGGCTGGTTCTCCCGTCAGACGATCGGCCACCAACACTCGCACCCCCGGCTGGGATCCAACAACTGGGAATTGGGATTTTGGTTTGGATCAGGCTGCCTGGTCGACGGAGGACTTGTGGTCGTCAGGACCGAGCGAGGAAACATCTGTATGTCTCTACCCTGCTCTGCCAGCCTTGTCTGATTTGCCTATAGTCCACCATCTCAAAGACAGCACACTCCCGGAACTCGTCTGATACGGAAGACGATAATCGAACTCAGTCTCGACATACTTCCCCGATCCCACGCTTTTCGCGACGGTCTTGTCGAGATTTCTTGCAAGGACGCTGTTTCCGAGGGCCTTCATGTCGGTACTATCATGACCAACCGCAGGTTCGCGTCTCAATTCTTTATTTTAGAGAATGGAGGGTACTTACTCTGTTTAAACAGGCTCAACCAATGAGGCTGGAGGTGTCTAAATTCCCGATAACAGGGATTGGAACTCCTCAGCCACAGGCTTCCAGTCGTGCAGATGCCGGTCAACCCTTACCAACAACAGAATCTACAACCCGTTACCCTCGGCCGCCCTTCGACGAAGTTTGTCGGAAGTCGCTCCGCGGTGTCTGTACAAGAGGTTACCAATGTCACCGTCTTCACGAAGATCTAGAATACGACGAATCGGTAATTCTATCTGGCGTACTTTTGTGCTTTCGATAGCTCAGTCTCAAGCACATAGATACCACGACGGCAACTCAATCAGATTCCTCAATCACAGGTACCTAGTCGTGCCGAAGTGGCCCAGTCCTCACCACCGACGAACCCTCAAGTCCATCTACTCAACCAGGTTTCTCAATCGCAGGCACCTACGGACCCCAAAGCTCGTCAAATCAATCAGGCCCCACAATCGCAGGTACCCAGTCATGCCGATGATAAGTCCTCACCGCCGGCGAATCCCAAAGTTCGTCAACTCAGCCAGGCCCCTCAATCGCAGGCACCTAGTCGTGCTGAAGCGGACAAGTCCTCA
>JANBPK010001512.1:0-49833 GCA_027579435.1 Candolleomyces eurysporus
CCCATTTTTGTCATGACACTTTTCTGATGTCAGGTAGTCAACAAAAGATGCATGGAAAATTGAGATAAGAGCATCATCACAGCCCTTATCTGGAATTTGCACAACAGAATGAAGAGACTTGAAAGCCTCTCGGATTGCCAATGTATCTGTCCTGAGCAACTTGGCATAGTCATCCACTGAGACAGGCCTTTGAGCTGTGACAAGCAGTGACAGACAGGAGTGTATCATATCTGCCTCTTCCTGCTCCAGATCTTTGAATGCTTCAGCTAGGATGGTGTTGTACAGAGTCCCAATGTCAGCAAGCTGGACATTTGCAGAGGATTGGCCCAGTTCCTGAAACCGCTTCAAGCAATTCCCTGAGTATGTTTCAATATATTTGACAATGGTGGCTGCAATGATAAACAGTGTTCCTGAGACATCAGCAATGGTTTGGGTCTCTGGAGGTGGCCATTTTGAATTTTCCTGATAGTGATCATAGACAGTTGGAATGCTTTTGAGCCGGTAATTCAGGTAGAGGAGTATATCAGCTTTGACAATGTTATCTTCAATGTCATGTAGCCGAAGCCAACGATGGTGAGTGGATGATCCAAAGGGCTCCCTCAAGGGGATCTCAGGACGGCTAGTGAGGAAGAATTTGAGTGGGAAAGTTGGTTTCTGCGACAAGATCGCCTCAGTGAGGCGCCTGACAGCAACTTTATCCTCGCACTCATCGAGAGCATCTATGCCGAGCACAAGGAGCCCATCAGCCGCAAGAGACTGTTCGGCAGGCTGGAGGATGAGTTTCAGGTACTGGTCCTTCAACTCCATCTCCTTTGGATTTTTGCAGGCACTATCAGATTCAAGAATTTTCTCGAGTGTTTTGCGAAATTTAGGTCGTTCCTCGGCCAGAATCCTTGCGAGGGTGGGGATGATGAGATACACATCCCTCTTATCCGATTCTTGAAGCGTACAGAAGAAGCTTGCACCCAGGAGTCCCCGCTTCTTGAGATGGGAGCAAAAGGTCTTCGACACAGTCGTCTTTCCTGTGCCAGCGAGCCCGTTGAGCCAGAACAGGTGAGGAGAACCCGGATCCGTCGCCCACATGAGCAACATGGCCAGAAGGGATAMCCGAGATCCGGCGATGCACCCKGAACCTCGTTTCGCATTGCTGTACTCTGCCCCTTCCACTTTCCCTAGTTTCTCGAACATTTCTGGTTTCGTGGCCTGAGCGGTGTGATCAATGAGAATCAAGGTGCGTAAACTTACTGGAAGTCTTGAGGAATTGGACGGCCTTTTCCGTATTGTGCATGACCCCGGTGTGATCTGCAATTGCGATTTACGCCCTTGAGAAAAGGAAGTAGACAGGCAGAGAACCAGACGTACCTTTGATTTGTTCCTTCAACCAGTGAACCTCGCTGATAATCTGAAGGGTCTGGTCCATATTCTTGATGGTCACGTCAAACTAGACAACTGTGAACCATCGTCACGAGTAAGAACCCAAACAGGCTCACCATTGCTATCTCGATGGCAAACCTGATCTCCCGCGTAACCTTCAATACCTCTTGCTTGTCCTGGTCCGTGAGGAATGCTCGATTAATGCGTGATCTGTTCGGATTAATCTTATCTTGAAGGATCTTCGCTTTCTCCTCCAGAGTACTGATCGTTCCAGCATGCGCTCAGCACGTCGATGTTCGGGACGACCAAACTGCTCTCACCGTGACAATCCACTGAAGCGATCCTCGACTCCTTGATCGACATGGGGCGGACTCTTGGCTATAATTTGCGACAACACATTCACCCTCTTGAGAAGTGCGTCAAATTCTTCATGATTCTCGCGATATGCCTACTCATAGATTGGTAAGGAGGGCCGCAGCTCGTAGAGAGAGACTCACATCGATCAGATTACAAATGGCCAACAGCCCCGCTGCGGTACTCTTCAATGGGGCGAAAGCATCCGATACGTCAACGATCCTCCGGAGGATGGTCTTGACGCCTTCGTAGGTCGTGCTGCCAAGCCCCGCTGGCTGATGTTCTTCGCGAGCGGATGCCAAACGTTGTTGGATGAATTTCAAGGGACGATTGATGAGCTCCTTGGCTTTATCCCGGCGACGAGGCCTCTCTGGGGGATCCATATCCAGTTATCCAGTAATACGAAGTCAAGTCAAAGGGGTTTGTGAACGAGGTTGGTGGAAGTAGAAGTCAAGGAGGGTTAACCGCGATGTGGCGCTCGATCGTTTCGGGAACACCAGATTCACGTGCTGAGCACTGCCTCGCAATTAATGCTTATTTCAGATGAGTAGGCCTCTCCAAACAAAACGAACAACGAACAACTACGTCTGCTCTCTCGATCGTCAACAATGACTACGCGTCCAAAGTTCTATAATGGTAGATGCAAGAAGACGTCGTCGCTGAACCAACCACATCCACCTTCCTTGCCTGACACCACGCTACTGCCCCCCTTGTCAACGTTGAACTAGCTACTCCCACTGCACATCTTCTCTTCCTACATTGAAAGGCGTACGTTCTTTGCGTGAAAAATGTCGTAAAGAAATCGAAGGACGTCATAGGTACTCAACAAAGAACTGAGAACGGGAAACCCATGCACGAAGAACTAATCAAGAAGACGAAGCTGCAGGTAAAAGTAGGTAGTCCAACAAACATCCTTCGAGGTAGCCTGTCGTTGTCACCAAGAAAACAAAATAAACTCGAGATCAAGGGAAGGATGCAAACGAAGGCGATGCAGACGAGTCGAAGAGACTAAAACTCGACTGAGATCATGGAGAGAAGCAGAGAAATATTGAGAGGCGGAACGAATTACGAGAGCAGGGCGAGAGAGAGAGAGAGAGGGAGAGAGGGAGAGTATCCGTCCCGGGGGTAGGAGCAGTACGATGCGAGCCGGTCGCTGGTGAAGGAAGAAATGAAGACATCCAGACTTCCGGACATATCCTCTTCGGCTAAATGCGCCAGGCCGGACATCCGGAAGGACGGGGTACACCCTACGACGCTCGAAGACGCTTCTTGGTGGCCTCCTAGCCGCAAGCTTTGTATGAGCCATCTGCTCCCTCCCGGATTCAAGTAATCCACACCACGCTCCTCTCAAGCAACGACAACTACCCCCCACCCATCGCAAGCGCTACCCCTACTTCCCATACACTCCCACCCACCCTCAATTGCACTCACTCCTAGGCAGGCAATGTCGTAGCAACACCGTGCCCATTGTTCCTGTGACTGGCATCGCCTTATCCACGGCGAACTCGACTCGACGGCGGAAGGGTGATAAGCGCGGTGAGGTGCGTTGCAGGACGCGGCTTATGCTGTTCATGGGTACTAGGCGTAGTCGTCCCCCACACATCTTCGAGGTAGATGTTTAAGCCATCCGGTTTTGCTGGGACTGGAGGGAAGGGAAGGGGAAATTAGCAAGTTGCGTGGAGGATGGACGGAAGAAAGACAGATGGGAGCGCAAATGAATATGTATGAAAAAGGAGGGAGGGAGGGATGATCGAAGAGACGAGTGAATGAAGAGGCGAGCGAACGAACGAGCGAACATGAAAGAAGGAAGGGAATCAGATGTACACACCATTCTTCGCCACAAGAATCAACCAGTCTGTGTTCATCCGCTACATTATACCACAGATCTTGTCCAGCAGCCCTTTCGTCTACGGCATGATGTTCGCTTGGCCATTCACGCACTGTGCCTAATGTTGTCTGGATGGCGATGAAGCGGGTTCGGCTAGCCTTTCATGGGTGTGGCAGAGATGATTCCGTGGTAGTCGGTTGACTGAGTGGATCGAGGTCAGGCGAATCCGGGGTCAATGTTGACGTCGAGCAGCCGAAGCGTGGCAGAATGGTCGTCATCATGGTGGTTGGAATCGCCTTCATTGGGCGGTGGCGGCAGTAAGCAGGCGGGTACGAGGGGTGAGGCAGTCGCAACCGCGAGCATAGGTGGTCGATCGAGACGGTACAGCGGAAGGCTATAAGTCAAGGCATAGGACTGACACGGCCCTCGTTCTTTTTCTTGCCTTCGGTCTAAATCTTCATGAAAGGCAAAGAAGCACTTGAGGGAGCCTTTGCGGAGACCAGGCGCATCCACGAGCTAAATACTTCTCAGCGAAGCGCTGCTCCAAGGCGAAGGCGACTGGTGATCTGCTCGTTCTCGATCAGCAATGTCGCTGATATGGGCAACTGTCCTACTTACCGGGACTGCACACGCCTATCTTCGATGTAATTGTCGCAGTCGGGGATCTCGTCGTCAATGAAAAGAGAGTCGGTGGCAGTGCTGATTTCCGACTGTTGTTATCTTGCCGAACTTTGATGGTCAAGTTTTCTAAATCCTGGTTTTTCGGACTGTGACCTTGGATGGTACTCAGTTTGCGGATTGGAAGAGTTGATTTATATGTTTTATTTGCTACATCACCATTGATAAAACCCAGATGCGAAGCCACGTATATAATTTAGAAAATAAAATAGAAGGAACCTGGACGACCTAAAGACATGTCGCTGGACGCATTTTATTTGCCAACCCTGTTGCGGGGGCCGGCCTCGGAAGGGGAAAAGTAGTCAAACTATCTCCCCCACAACTGCAAGCAGCTAATCGAGAGTGGCACTCCGCGAGCCGATCTTTCAACTCTTCTATCCTTTGGTCTCTCTCGGCCAGCATTGTTGCCATCGACGGTGTTGAGCTTGAAGAACTGGACCTCAATCCATGACGGATCATGGACCCCGAGCCGACCTCTGACAGGAACAGAGATTTCCAATCGTCGGCCTCTTTCTTTGACTGGACGATCTGAATATTGCTGCTAATCACAGTTGTTTCCAACTCCGCATTCCGGGCGTTTAGCGTCGACATTGTTGCAGCATGTTGAGTCACTGCTTCTTCTGCGTCGGAAAGCAGCTTGTCACGCTTTTCATTGCATTTCGAAAGGGTCTGGATGGTCTTCTGCATGGAAATAGCGCTGGCCTTGTACTTTGTGTACTTCTTCGTCAACGAACGGTTCTGGGATTCCGCCAGAACTGCCCGTGCCTCCATCATCCCCAACCGTTCTTTCAGCAGCACGATCGTTTCCTGGTCCCTAGCCTGCCTCTCCTGCATCTTCGAGGTCAACTCTTGACACTCCCCCCTTGCTTTGGAAAGGTAGGATATGCAAAGGTCATTCGCGCTCTGGGCTTCGGCTTGCGCCGCAACGAGCTCCTCGCGCTCCCGTTGAAGCTCGCGAGCTGCTGTGGCGAGCTGCCTTCGAAGGATGCTCGCTTTGTAAATCCTGCGGACCTCGTATACGAGGAACGCGAATGCAAGCATTGATACAAGTAATATCCGCCCAATTTCAAGGTCCATTAGTGACGGTTCTGCGCCGATTGTGTTACTTTAACAAGCTGGAATCAAGGTATCCCTTAGTAGGCTTACCGTTAATCGCGTCCGTAGACATCTGAAATATATTGAAGCTCGTTTGAAGAGTGCGATAGTGAATGTGGTCGGAAACAAGTGCTGTTCAGTTTACACCCATTGCTAATCATCGTTTCGGTCAAAGAAGCACGATGCTTTACCTGCGCTTGGGGCAGCGCTCGGTCCAGCACAGCCCGTCTGAGAACCACAAATCGTGCATCCCGGACGAGGTGACTGTTTAAACATTTTGAAGAAGATATGAAATTTTTCACGCATTGAAGTTCAGGTGTCCTTCTATGCCATCATTCGTGCACTTGACCTTCCCTCCTTAGTATTCCAGCTGGGTCATCGTCGAGATCCCACCCACTCCTATTTGGAACCTTGAAAAAGTTGGTTCAAAGCTAGTCTCGTGAATGAGAAGAAAATCATTCTAATAGTTTAACGTTGAGCACTGCTTGAAGTCCGAGCGCAGGTCCTTCCTCGCCAAACAATGTTTCTGCGAGAGAGCTGAAGCACAGTCGGGAGCCCGCAACCGTGGAGAGCGTAACTGACGAGGATCATTTCTGGCAGATGCCTACATGGTGGACGCGGGCTGTAAGTTGACAACATGCTCGTGCACGTCGGAGTTGGCGTCGCGTCGCGGGAGGTCACCTGCTCGTGCGTGGCACGCTTTTTCTGGATCTAGTCTAAGTCTCCGTTCGGCAGACCGCTCAGCCCGGGTTGTCAACCGTAAAGTCTGACCATCGACTCCTAATGGTTCTGGCCTTTGTATTCTTCAAGGTAAGTAGGTAGGTCAACTCCGTTCGCGTCATTTCGAAGTTCTATAACTGACGGATGACAACGCAGATCTCGCAGTGGCGAATTTGACCCGTCCGGCAGCCATTCGATTGAATGGCCGTTCTTAGTATTGGTCCATATAGGAGACACTCAACGACCACGGTGGAATTTATTGTTTTGGGGTGATTTATTATCTTCTGCTGATTTACAGTAATGACCACCGGTTGTCCTCCATTTTTTCTCCCGATATGTATAAACCCGGGGAAATTCAAGCACCTCCCTGTGGTATCGTTCTCTACTCATTCACTTTCACTCAACGCAATCGTTAGCTGCCCTCTATTTTGTTGAAGACTCCAACTTGCAATGGGGCAGGTTACCTCAAAAAGTCGGTAAGCATACCTCCCATTTCCCTTCAAATTGCTTAGAAATTAAGATATACTGATCCTTGAGCCGGATGCCCGATAGCGAGAAAGCGAGAAAGCCCCAACGAGCAATTGCAGCTTTAATACCTCCCGAGATCCTCGAGCGTATCTTTCTCCAAGCCTATCCAGAAGTGCAGGTTTTTCACGACGGGGGGAAAGAAGGCGCTTCAACGTGGACTCTTACGAATGTATGTTGCTCCTGGAGGGAAGCTGCGATAGGATCCAAGCGCCTCTGGACGAATCTTTGGTTCGATGACCATTGGATTTATTCCCAAAGAAAACTCGATGTTAAATGTTTCGTGAGTCCCCTATTCAACTCTCTCAAAAGTACAAACTCGTTGAATCTGACTGCGGGAGAGTAGAGAGACGCTGGCCTACGGGCAAGCCTCGCCATCTCTCTGTCCGGCTCCCTTCCCTTTTCCGTCCGCATGCCGAACAATGACCGCCTCAACCACCGTGGACTAGAGCAAGATGATAAAATTCTGACTACCTTGTATCAGCCGATATTTGCCAACGCCCACCGTCTAGGATCCTACACAGGCAACTGCACTCGAGTATTTGAGATTTTCGCCTCAAAGGGCCATACGGTGTTCCCTCATTTGCGGTCTCTCGCGGTAACAAACAACTTCGTGGGACTTGAAAAGGACTTTCGGAAGACCCCAATCCGTGCACCACTCTTGGAGAAGCTCGCGCTTTNCGTATTTTTATTTTCCCCCTGACTCATCCGGCGTCTTCTCTGAGTTCTCTTGGTTTAGAATCACGCACTTGACGTTGCAGGATTTTGGTCTCGACGACTTTGACGACATCGGGGCTCTCTTCAGTCATTGTCCAAACCTTGAAGATTTGTTCCTCAACAAAGGCTGTTTCTCAAATCCGTCAAGCTGGAGACCTCAGCCCCATCTCGCAGCCAGTCTGAAGAACTTGACACTCCTAGAGTGTACCACCGACTTCCTCCTGCCTTTTCTTTCGGCTGTTCGAGCTCCTCGTCTTACCTTTCTTCACATCAACACCGAAGATGAGTGTTCGCACCGAATAGAAGACGACCAACAGCGGAACCGACTTGGGTTGCGGTACTTTGAAGTCCTCCGCGAATTCCTTGAACGTCTCGACGACAAGTCCTCCTTGAAGACCTTTATGTTTTACGGCGCTCGGGATGTGTACTATACTCCCGGTTTCCACCTTGTCGAGCTTGTGAAGTCGCTTCAAGGTCTTCAGACTTTGATGCTAGATGTTATCGCTCTGGAACTTGCTGATTCCGAGGCATTTTTGACTCGGGTACTACGGGGGGTCGACGCGTACCAAGACGGTGCTTCCGGCATGTGCAGCCATCACGCGGCCGCGGTTTTCCGATTTACCATTCGTGGGCTTTCATTTCCTTTTGTGTTTTCGGTTCCCCTATCTGGACGCAAGCCCGAGGACAACAAGGGATGCAACTCGTCGTTAGCCGGAATGGATGTATACGCTCTGCTTGAAATGCATATTCATCGAAAGTTGATGCTCTGTAAAGTTTGGAAGGAACCGTTCACCTTTCAACGCGAAGGACCGGCAGCAAGTGTGGGCTGAATCGTTGATAGAAAACCGGTCAAAAATGCCTCGGGTACTTGCCGTGCGATGCATCGGCCACTTCACACAGGTTGTTTGACTTGGGATGGCGACGACGCTTCGGGGAACCAGGATAATTCTCTTCTAGATCTCTAGTTGTTGACTTGTAGATATGGTGTTACTAGAAACGAACAGAGGGACAAAAACATTTCCAAGATGCTACCGAGCCGCATTGTAGGACACGGAGGAACGGTTGGACCACTTCCGGTGCATCTGCTATCCTAGGAGTATGGAGGCTCTTCGATGTGAACTGCAAGAGGGTACCTCTTGAGGCTTATAGGTCGACTCTGATTTTTCGCGCGCCTTATCTGTTCTGGATGTTGATTCCCCGGACTAAATACTACTCCAAGAGAAGTCAGAGTGCATTCTATTAGGTCATGCTCGTTTCTTGAGTTGTTTTACAGGTTTCATTCGCCATACCACCCAGACATGTAATAAAATATTGACCATAATGGTTTGTTGGAGATGCCTGATATTTATTATGAGCATGTTGACGGACGGGGCCGAGGTTCTGTTCCTATTGCAGGGTTCGACATCAGAATGGGACCGGAACAGGTGCAAGCAGCCAACTGAGAATGACACTCAGATAGCCGATCTCTCAAGCCTTTAATCTCCTGCTCGCTCTCGGCTAGTATTGTTATTAGTGAGGGCGTCGAAGAGTTGGGCTTCCTCATTCGCTGCTGAGCCATTGGCCACGGGGACCCTGAGAGGTTGAACAAATCCCTCCAGTCATCCGCCTCTTTCGCCTTTGCGGCTAGTTCCTCCCTCTGTTTGGAAAGTATTTCCTCTCCTTGAGCGACCCGTCCAACGAGTATCTTGCCGATTACTGAGAGGTAAGCAATTCGCTCGTCTTTGCTAACCATCGAAGCCTCCAGCACTGCATTCCGTGCGCTTAGCTTCGAGATTGTTTTACCATGCTGGGCCGCCGTCTCGTCTGCGTCGCGGAGCAGCATTTCGAATGCTTCTTTGTCTTTTAAAAGCTGTTGAAAGGCCTTTTGAATAGAAGTAAAACTGGTCTTGTACTCTTCGCACTTCTTCACCAAGGAATGATTCTGGGATACCGCCAAGCCGGCTTCAACCTCCATCCTCTCCACCGTCTTCTGCAGCCATGCAGTCGTTTCCTGGTCTTGAGCCTGTCGTTCCTGTGCCTTCAAGGCTGAGGTATCATACTCATGCTTTGCTTCGGAAAGGGAGGTCGTGCATAGGTCCTTCGCACTCTGGGCTTCGGCTCGTGCTACTGCGAGCTCCTCCCGTGCTTGTTGGAGCTCTCCCACTGTTGCCGCGAGCTGGCTTCGAAGGCCGCTGGTCATCATAATGTCTTCGTTCGTCGTGATGTCGGTCTGAACTGAAGCTTCGTTTTCTGTAGTGGATGCTCGGGTCACCCTGCGGACCTGAAGTACGAGCAATGGCAATGCGAGGATCAATCCAATTAACAAGAGACGCCCGAAGTCAATGAAGACCGGTGCTGTAACACAGTCAGTGTATTGTGGCGCAAAACTATTCACCTGATCAACTCACCTCCAGCGGCGTCGGTAGGCATGTCGAAGAGTTGAACGAAACGTTTGGGAAGACGTCAAGTGAATGCAGTTGTGGAGGTAGGTAGATAGGTGGGGAAGGTGCCGACATCTAGGAATGCTGTTTTATGTCACAGACTGATATCAAGTTGGCAACGTGTTTGCTGTTAGCGTGCGGTGTTGGACTGCCAGGTGCAAGGAAGCACTGCTCTGCCACTGCTCGTCTTGCGAATGTCGCATCCAGGAGGTATTAAATTTAGGTAAGACCTATTGTGAAGACGATTTCCTCTTGTGAAGTTTGAATGTCCTTCGCCTCTGGTATACCACTACCACTGCACACTCATTAGCATTCCTATCGGTCCCGGGGTATCACTCCGGGGTACCGGACTCCCCAACCTCCCAGTCTGAGTCCATCTATACATCCCAAGATCCCGGCTTTTCAGACTAGATGCACTAAGGACAGTCGGATCGTGGTGTATAGTAGATCGTACCGCTGCTTGGAGATTAATTTACAGTTTCCAGCTGTTACATCGCCATTTATCCAAACCATAACAATTTGTCTGAATACTGTTCGAAACCATCCATCGGTGCAATTTTAACCTGGATCAATCAACATGTTGACGGACGTAGCCCCCCCNTTTTCTGAGGTCGGCACCGGACGCTGAAGGCCGGGCATTTCAGCCAAACCATAGCCATTTTGTGCACAACTGCAAACAGCTAATCGAGAATGGCACTCCGATAGCCGATCTTTCAGCTCTTTAACCTTTTGTTCGTTCTCGGCCAGCATCTCTGCTATCGACGGTGTTGAAGGGTTCGGGCCATTGGACCTTTTTCGCTGTTTGAGGGCTGACCGCCAACCCTGGGTTACGCTACGCATATCACGTAGGTACAGGTCCTTCCAGTCTTCTGCCTCTTTTGTCTTCGCCGCTATCTCCTGCTTCTGCCTGGAAATGGTTTCCTCTCTTCGAGCAACCCGCCCAGAAAGGTGCCCGCAATTTCGTAAGAGATCAGCAATTCGCCTTTCCAAGTTTTCTTTGCCCACCATCGCAGCCTCCAGTTCTGCATTTTGTGCGCTTAGCTTCGCGATCGTTTCGGCCTGCTGGAGCAGCTTCTCCTCTGCGTCAGAAAGCAGCGTCTCGCACATTTTCTTGCTTTTTGAGAGGGCCTGGACAACTTCCTGCATGGAAATAGAGCTGGCCTTGTATTCTTCCGTCAATAAACGGTTCCGAGATGCTGCCGAAACAGCTTCGGTCTCCATCTTCCTCACCCGCTCCTTCATCCTGGCAACCGTGTCCTCGTTCTTAGCTTCCCTTTCCTGAGCCTTCGAGATCAACGCTTGATATTCCTGCCTTGCTTCGGAAAGCGAGGACATGGATCGGTCTCTCTCAGCCTGGGCTTCGGCTCGTGCCAACACCAGGCCCTCTCGCTCCCGTTGAAGCTCGTCCGTCGTTGATGCGAGCTCGTTTCGAAGGCTGATAATCATCATGATATCTTCATGCATGGTGATATCGGTCTGAATCGAGGCGTCTATCCTCCTGGCGGATTGATTTCCTTCTGGCGCTTCAGGACTAGAGCCTTGATCTGCACTCATGGCAACTGGGTCGTGCACTGGGATGGGATCCTTTGAATCTTCAAGGGAAGTTTGGGATAGGGGGTCCTTCTCGTGAGGAGGGCGATATCTGTTAACGTCGGAAGTCTTGCGGACCTCGTTCATGAGGAATGCCAGTGCGAGGATCAACCCGAGGAATAGGCGCGCAAGGTCGAGTGCTGTTTACTATCAGCCTGGTATTATGACTCAAATCTGCCGATGAATAGACTCACCATTAACGCCCTCAGCAAACATTTTGAAGTGCGGGAGTTTGGTCTAAGGAATGGGGTCGAAACGAGTGCTGTGAAGTGATTCCCTGACCTTTTTATCACCAATACTTCTTTCGTCGCTCGGCTCGGACATGACACCATGGCCCAACACAGCATTAACAGATCTGATTAAAGCTATTATGAAGACAACATAAATTTTTCTTACGGTGGGTTCAAATGTCCTTCACATCTATACCGTTACTCGTGCACGCTCACCTCCCTCCCTCCGACTCGTTCGAGTTCCCATAGGTCCGGAGCACAGGACTCCCCAACCCCCTCTCAGTCCGACTGTCATCCAAAGATGCCAACCTCGCCACCCCTGGTCTACCAAGTGATAGCACACTATCCCTCGGCCGCGATCCCCCAGCAACCCCTGCCAAATTCAAACCCAGAGAAAGGTCCCCTTCAGCGTCCTCCTCATCAGGATCTCCCCTACTCCTAGATTCGTTCCCACCACCATTGCCAGCGTTACTACTACCACCCGCCTGAGCGTTGGCAGCAGCAGCAGCAGCTCTCCGTGCGCTCCGCCGAGCATTGAACGTCCGACTCGCGGTGGCATTCGAGAACAGAGGCAAAAGGTACCTCTCATCAATCGCCTGGAACCACTTCCCATCCTCCGCGCTCGCATTCGCTCCACCACCTTGCCTGAACAAGTTGGCAAACGACGTCATACTCGCGCTCCTACTGACATTCGCACTGCTCGATTCGTGCTGTTGCTGGTGCTGTGCTGTAGGCGCCAGAGGCAAGACCTCCCCTCCGTCCGAATCATACGATTCCGAAGATGCAGAAGAGAATATGGCAGGTCCCGCTCCCGTAGCGCCAGGCGACGGTGGCACACTTCCCCTGTCGCGATACTCGGCTTGAGAGAGGACGTGGTGGTTGTAGCCCCGGTTCCCATAATGCGTCCCGATCCTCGCAGCGCCCTCCTGGTAATCCCTCGACCACCTCCGACTGCGCGACCCTCCACCAAACCCATTCGCAGTCCTCGAAAGGGGCGCATAGTAGTCGTAGAACGCCCCATCATCGTCTTCGCTGTCACTTCCCCCGTCCTCGTCCGGTACACCCGTCCTGATCTTCATCACCTCCAACATCCTAGCTGTGGTCCCACCGAAGAACAGGACAGTGATGACGACGACTAGGAGGACGGTCATACGCAGGACTTTTGCGTTTGGGCCGTTGAACCCCGCAGCGAGGGCGACACCCACAGCTCCACGCAGACCCGCCCAGAAGAGCATCATCTGGTAGCTATGCGGCAGCTCATCATGCCTCTGCCCGCCCACTTGCCGATGGAAGAAATTGATAGCTTCCGCCAACGGGAACACGGCTGCGTATCTTGTAAAGACCACCGCGATTGTGGTGATCAGGATGAAGAGCGGCTTGACGTAGCTGAATACGGGTTCCGAAGTAGGTGCGGAAGTGAAGAGCGCCATCCCGAGGTAGATGAAGATGAAATTCTCGCTGAGCTGGGCGAGAACGCTGAACAAGCTCTTGCTAGCGCGTTGGGTCTTCCGACTCATGGTGTGGTAGGCATAATGCTTGAGGGTGATGCCGCAGAACAATAGGGAGACGATTCCGGAGAGGGTGAGACCCGTTGATAGGAAATAACATGTATAAGCGCAGAGTGCGACGAGGCAGCTCTCGATGTGGGGGAAGTGGTGGAGGTGGGAGTGTTTGAGCAGTAGCGACATGAGGAGGCCAAACGTGACTCCGAGCAAGGTGCTGAGGAGGAAGGATATCAAGAATATCCCCACACCGTGGAAAATAGACCCGAGGTATACTTCTTCCCCGTGGAACTTGCTCAAAGTTCTGTTGCAAACTACTGTCAGGAAGTATCGCGATATGGAAATGTGGAATTCACTTACTCGTACATAACGATACTGACAGCGTCGTTGAGCAAGCTCTCGCCAAAGATGACGGTGTATAGCTTGGGGTCAACTTTGTATTGGTTGAAAATGGCGAGGATGGTAACAGGGTCAGTCGCGGAAAGTGTAGAGCCAAATGTTAGGCATTCCACGAGTGATAGGTCCATGCCCTCAATCCCGAGGAATGAGTATATGTGGACGAGAACTCTAGTGTGTGTTAGCTACTTTTAATGCAGCGCAACGGGATACTTACCCAACGCCGACAGCCGATATAAACGTTCCGGCAAATGCAAAGACAATGATAGAGGCGAAGTTTCGAAAGAAGTTTTCCTAAGCCCAGGATAAGTACCGCCGTTAGCTGGAGGACGGATCGACTTCACCTGCTTCAATTCGTACCCTGAATTCAAGATGATAGGCGGCAGTAATAGGTTGAAGAATAAGGTATGCTTGAATGTCTATACACATGTATGTATGGATACGTCAACCTCTTCATCCCGTTTCAATAGAGAAATATATAGACTCACTAGCATTTCTCTAATCATAGTTCCCGGCGCCAACCTGACGACCAATCCCACAAACATCCCAGCGAAAACGGAGACAAGGGTTTCGTGTATCGCGCGAATCCGCTTGATTTGGAGGTAGTATGACGTCCACAAGCTAAGGACGAGGAGAGTGCAGACAAGGAATAGCGACCATGAAGAATAGAATTCTTCGTCTTCAACTGGCGCTGGATCGGACGACATAGTGTTGTAAGGCGACGACACATGGAACTTGAGTCCGGACATTCTTGCAGGTATGGAATCTGGTATTTGTGGTGCCCTTGGTTAAGCCGGATGTCGCTGCGCAGTCCCTCAGTTGGAAGCGCCCGTCGTGTCTTCCCTCTCGCCGAATGATAGGAACGTGTAGATGGCTTCGAGACTCTGGTGATATGTTGTAAAACGTCTATCCCTCCCTCCTCCGGAGCCGTTTGCAGGGTGTTTTACTGAGTGCCAATATTAGGAGTACGTCTGCGGAAACGCCTGCATGAAACGCACCTGTGTTCAGCTCTACGATATGAAATCTCCTCCCAATTTTAAGCCTATTGCTGGGTCGTGAAGTGGTATCAGTCAGAGATGGAGAACTTTGACGGTCATGAAGGTCGCTGTCGTCGAAGAAGCTGCAGGCACCGCGGATGTGCCAGCCAGTTCGGTTCGTACGGCCTCACAAGCCTAGTGACATCCATCACTGGCATCAGTCCAAACCGGTTTGCCTGGTGGCTCAACTACTCTATCGTAGCACTGCCACACCCTGACCATACTTCCTCTCTAAAGTTCAGCCCTCGGCCGACGTTCTCGATTCTGGCCGACTGTGCTCAAACCTTGTCGAGAGCCGTCTCTAGGAGGCAGAAAACCCGATTTGAAACTGTCATTATGTCTATCATCGTGCCTGATATCGTTGCTCAGTGCTGAGTCTCCGCAGTCAGTCCTTGATTGACAAGCAGTGCACCTGCGGATATACATAAAGGCTTAAGCTGGCACTTTCGAGATCGCAGTTTCGACACCTGCGCTCTCACCAACCACCACCTCCAACAACAACGATATGACTGTTCCCAACTACCAAGCTGCTCCCCCTGCGTACTCAGCTCCTGCGCCGGGCAAAGACGGTCTCCCGCCGGCGGGATCTCTTCCTCCGCAACCACCTATGGTAGTAGTGGTCAACGAGGGGACGCCGCTTACTGCGGCACAGCGAGGTGAACTGTACAGGAGTGAACGTGCGTGAATTTTCTTGCTCTCTGCAACTAGCGACATACTAAAGTCGCAATTCCAGTGTACGGACGATGTGCCGCTGGTATCCATGAGCCTTCGACCAAATTCGGGCCTTGTGGAATTGTAACTGCTATCGTACGTTCTAAATACCTGGCGTTTCTTCCGCCTATTCAATGCAAATTACCTCTAGGTCTGCTTCCCCATTGGACTTTTGTGTCTACTGTGAGTTCGCGCAGCGTTATTTCCGTAGGGAGATGATTTGATACCTTTGTCTGCTAGGGTCGACAATGAGCGTCGATGCACCGTTTGTGGTGTCCGGCTCAATTAGTAATAGCTGTTATTCCTAACACTATTGCTAGTATTGTACTTCTGTGAGTCCGAGTTCAACCCGTCCGTTAGCTCAGGCTTTAACTTCTCCAAGATCGTGTATCGTTAGATTTCGTGGGCTTTGTTATGTATTCGTTTCTATGGGCAGTTAAAACCGATGCGAACGATGATCGACTGCCTATGGCAACAACACAGACTTTCTCAGCATGCCTCCGAGTCTAGGAGCGCGGTGGTGCCGCACAATTCCGGAAACGGGGTGCAATCACAAAGGATCGGTGAGACGAATTGAGACATGGGTACTGCGGCCCCCGCCCCTCCTCCCAGCAACCCAGCCAGAGGTGGCGAAAGGCTCTAGTAATGTTAATCTTGAATCTGGCTGATTCTGGAGGAAGGAGGACTTTGATTTTATCGACACCTGACGTCTGATAATACAGTAGTCTGCGAAACCATCGGGGAATGTACCATGGTCCAGACCCATCGCAGTCAACTTGATCGTAGACATTGACCACTACGACTCATTCATCGAGCGGCGGTGCATAAAGGTCTAAGCCACCCCTTCCGAGAGATGGCAGTTCTTTTGAGGACGCCCTGCGCTCATTCCCACTACCACAATCTTCAGACCTGAACGAAAATGTCCGCTGTTCCTCCTTCTACCCAAGTTCCTCCTCCTGCGTACTCGGCCCCTGCGGCGAAATACACATCACCCCAGGCTCCTCAACCAGCGCCAGGAACTGCATCTCAACAGGCCCCAGTGATATTTGTTACACCGGCTCCGGCAGAGATATACGGACGATGTGCCGCTGGAATACATACGCCTAAGACTAACTTTGGGCTTTGTGGTATTGTAACCGCCGTCGTACGTCTCGTTCTCTGAATCTTGGTGCTTGTTCTCGGTTTCCTTCACGCTGAATCGATACCACTTTCTTTAGGTCTGCTTCCCCATTGGAATTCTGTGTTGTCTGTGAGTACACGCTCCAGTTTGAGGTAGTTTTGTTGGGATTAGGCTTATGCTTTCCGCTAGGCTCGACACTCATCGACGATGCGCCGTATGCGGTATTCGGCTCGATTGATTCTGCGATGTGCGGCTTCAGCCTTGCCGTCGATTAATAGCGTCCATTCGTGAGTCGTTTTCAACCTTAAACTCTAGCTCTACTTCTGACCTCTTCTAAGATCGTGTATTTTTAGACTTCGTGAAACCAAATAATGCCAGTGTATTCCCTTTTATGAACAAGGTTTTGAACATTCAACACGGACGTGAACATTAACGTTGTGAATGATGGTCAACGCTCTGAATCGCCAATCACCTGGACATCGTGCCCTCGACTCGGAACTCCCTTTCCAGTGGCGTACCAGTCCATAAAGGCTTTCCAACATGCATGCTTCCTGCACGTTTATTCCTCATTGAACGATAGACATACGGAATTTTCCTACCCCAGGTAAGGCGAGAACTGCCTATGACCTTCATTTCGATCATCCTTTCTGCCTCACCATCCCTTACATCTCCACTGGCCACGGATCCAGTTATCGATATGAAATCAAGAAGTCCAAAGTGGGGAAGACAGCAATTCAAACGTAAGATGCTCTGGTTATCTCGACGATAATCGTGTTTCATCCTTTGGCCATATCACTTGCCCTTGGAGTGTTTGACCAAGTGACCCAACCTCCAGGTCAACATCCGTCCGGAGTCGATCTGTCAGACGGGCCCACATGAACAAGGCTGCCGTATTACTTGGCCACGACAATGCATCCGAGTCGGGAGCAGAACATGTCGATCTCTTGACCTTTTCTTTCGCGACGACGAGACCTTGTAATTTTCTGCCTGACACCGTCACTAACGCGACCATACATCAGCCTCCTACTAACCGGGTATTCTCCAGTATTCCAGCGTGCTGTTGTCTCCCTCGCATTCACGCCTCGATCTCGTCCGGATTCCAGGACCCTGAAAGTGAGATGATGCCTTCACCCGACTGCGGACAGCTGTTAAGGTCGCACAACGTCAAGGCGGTGCACGAACACTTCTTCTCTCGCTGGGACTTTTGGAAGACAGGATGCTGTGTACGCATCTCATGGTACCATCAACCTCAATAGAGATAAAAAGATGAAATGCTCGTATCTTTCTTGGCCCTTTTTCGTAGTCTCAGTCGCCATCTGCACGGCTTCAACACTCTCGACGACACGATTATCATCACTACCGAGAAGAATTCATTGGAAATGGGGAAAAGGGAAGAAGCGGAATCGGAGCTAGCTCAACCTGAGCCTCCCGCTCTGCCTACGTACTCGGCTGGCGAAGCAGGGCCATCATCTCCCTCAGCGGGTACAGCAACAGCAGCCCCAACGGCCCAACCCCAACCCCAAACTCGGAGTGGCTCACTTCCTGCGTATCCCGTATCTTCAGAAATGACGTACCCTCCGCCGCCTCCGTTCGCTGACGGGGAGCAGGACCGCGAGCAGCGCGTGGACGCGTATAACCGAAAATTCGGAGGTGCGTCACGTCATTTTTTTNCTGCCTTCTGCTCTGTTCCGAAAAAGAGATTGTTTAACGTCGGTGTGCGAGTGTAGATTTTGGAGAATGCGCGAAAGGGAATCATCAACCTGTGACCAAGTTCGGTATAGTCGGGATCGTCACTTCTGTGGTGAGTTTCCGGCTCAGGGTCTATCTCTCTATTTNNNNATNTTNANNATGGGTGGTGAGACTGACTGATTTGACTGAACGTCATTTTTTATGGATGTAGGCTTGCTTTCCGTTCGGGCTTGCGGCCCTATGGTAYGTTGGTCTCATCCGTAGCCTCGGCTTATGTCTAACCTTAGATTTACTTAGGTGCGACAATGAGAAGCGTTGTAATGTCTGCGATGTCAAGCTATGATTATGTCGATACCCGCCTTTGATACCCTSTAGTACGTACGCATCTCATACCYTTCGTCGAAAYGTATTCTGTATGTTTGTTTCCTGTCGATCGAACTGGGATTYTCAGCTGACATTTCCCCAGGTCTTTTTCTCATTTCTCNNNCNNNTCYGCGSCCGATSGGTACWCKAWRAACYYCCACTTTCWTCAATTYANKAAWTTTSACTCANGGAYGGYACCCGATTAWGGGAAAAYACTATCTTGTTACACTAATRTACAGCTTTAATTACTTCCAGAATCCYTCGAAACRTCGAAGATCCAGAGCRACTGTCTTCGCGCTCAGCTCAGAGCCACTGGACCGTTCCTTGTTCTGCGTCCCATCAGTATCCGAAACGCATAGCCYRTAAGAAAYCRAYCGGAACTCACCACTTGGATCAACAGGTTTCGGTCTCGGATTCTCCTCGGTGAAGAAATGGTGCCCCTCCGCTTTCGGTGGAGCATTGTGCGCAAGCGGCTCCTTGGAGTGCAATGCGGAATGGCAGTGGTGCTCTTTCCCGTGCTCGCATGAGCACGCCTTCGAGCTGTGCTGCTCCTGTGGTGCGTTCCCCTCTTCGGAACGAGGCAGTTTAGCCTTTTCCATCTTCTGAGGAGAGTAGTCGAAGGGGGCTTTGGAAGGAAGCGGCTCGTCGGAGCTGTGAGTGCGATGTTGGATGGCGTTGGAGTCCATGGTTATGTTACTTAGTCGTAGATGGTGRTTTGTTTGAAGATGCGGTTTRRRAGAGATGAGACTGTACTAGAGGAGGGCTAGCTAAATACCTTTGGAGTGTGGGGATCCAGGACAGGTGACGTCATTAAGAGCGGAGTCTAGGAGAGTCTGGCGTCTATTCGTTCGTCAATGGTGCTACCGCGTAAGGCCGCTCCAGAGCAAACCCTCATTTGACACCGGTAATTCTAGGAAGCTTAAACTCACGGCGTGAGCGTGGAGCGCGGACTCCCTGGATAAGAACAGCAGCGGCAGGCTCGTTTCGGTTTCGGCCCTGACTCCAGACGCGGATCTTGAGACAGATGCGCNTTTTTTGACGTGTTGGATCTGACATGGGGAATTACAGCTCCCTGACGTTTTCCGCATCGCGTGCATTCACCCTGTTGGCGACGCATTCAAGAGCGACGGCCTTTCTGTGAATGTTCTTTGCCACCAGTAGACTCGCTGGATACATATGTCCATACAGGGACAAATAAAACACAGGGAACCGGATCTTKCCGGGCCGACCTGTCACTGGGCACGTTGCAGCGACAACCGCACCTGCCCTTCAACCCTTTCACCATGTTGCCGGTTTTCATTTGTCGGTTTCGCCTTCCACACAGCTTCATGAAAGTGTACTCAGCGCTCTATGTAGGTATTTATATACTTCTCTAATAGCTCTGTAATATCTGAATCGAATSCCAGGTCTGGGCGCCTCAATGATAACCAGGATTTTGAACTGGTCACATATGTGATCGTGAAGAGGAGATTAATTATCTCTTAGATACACGTTTTGTTGACGAGGCGATGCCCGGTTTCAAGTCATGCTTGTAACTTGAAACCGGATGGTAAAGCCTCAAGGCAATTCAACCTGCAATGCGTGAAGGCATGCTGCCTGCCAGCCGGCCATTGGGGCCCACGAGTTTGGCCACACACGCAGCATCCGTTCGCTGATAAAGGCCGCTTCCTCGAGGCTGCAATCGATTCTTCACTATATCTTCCTGCGCAACTGCAGACCCACCTTTCGACTGCCCCACTGGCAAGCCTCTGACTGCTTTTACGACCACCTACGATTTTTTGATCTTGTTATTCTTTATCTCTATGTTTACTCCTCGTCATCGACAAGACTCTTCGGAGGCCTCTACCGTCGTTGCCGCTAATGCTGCTGCGGGCACAGCAGCGGAAGATGTCCCCAGCAAGGACGGCGGGAGGGTACGACGTTGGTCGACCTTCATGAGCCGAAGATCCCCAAGCAAGTCATCAGCCGACGCTAGCCCCGTCGACAAGGCGACCGAAAAGCCTCAGGCGAGGCAGGACGTCATCCATGCGGCTACCAAAAAGCTGCAGCACGAGGCCGAGGAGACCGCTGAAGGGACCGGGCAAGGGTGGAAGGGAAGGGTTAAAGGGCTCGTAGGCCGGAAGGAGCGCGAGCGGGAGGCTAGTTTCAACAAGGAGAAGGAGGCTCATAGTCGCCAGGTGGCGTCGTTGCAGGCTGAGCTGGCCTCAGCCAAGGGCGAGGTCGCTCGTTTGCGGAAGGAGGGTGAGACGAAAGATGGGCGTATTCGCTCGCTGGACGAGAAATACCAGGAACTGTCGTCGTCGACTCAGCTCAAGGTCGACGAGAAGGAGAGTGCTATCGCCGAGCTTAACGAGACTCTCGCCCAGAAGGAGTTTGAAGGAGAGGAGAAGGCTGCCGAGATGCGCTTGCAGGCGGAGGAACACGAGCGACTCATTTCAACTCTGAAGGCTACGATCGCTCAGAAGGAGGAGGAGCTAACTACGCTCTTGGAGAAGGTTGCCACCATCGTATCTGACGGTGACGCGAAAGACCTTCACATTCGCTCCCTCGTATCTGAGCACGAAGACTTCATTCTCTCCCTGCGACATTCCATCTCTCACCCCGAGCAGGTCATCGAGGAGCTCGAGGGCAATCTGACCGACGACCCAGCCGAAGACGAGAAGTTGCGACTCGAGATCGCCTCTCTATCCGCTGCCGCCACTGAGCGTCAGCGTGTCTGCACGTCTTTGGAGGAGGCTCTCGTTCAGCGGGAGGAGACTATTGCTCGTCTCAGCCATGCCTTGATCGACCACGAAGCCGAAGGCGATAGGAAAGATAATCAACTCTTCGCGCTATCCCGTTCCATCAACGAACACGAGTCACTTCGATCTTCACTTGAGGCCCGGATCACTCAGGTCACCGAGCAATTGGAGGAGAAGGAGGGAGAGCTGGAGATGAGGGACGAGGAGGTTCGCTCTCTGTTCGAGGCGGGGGAGGAGAAGGATAAGTCAATCTTGTCGCTGAAGGCTACCATCGAGGAAAAGGACGCGATCATCTGCGAACTTGATGGAAAGTTGGAAGAGAGGGAAGGCGAAGGGGATTTGAAGGATCGAGAACTCCTTTCGCTGCAGGGTGCGAGCAAGGACCGCGAGCAAGAAGTCGCCTCTCTGAAGGACGAGATCGCGGAAAAGGATGTCACCATCCAGCAACTCAACGAGACGATCGCCGAGAAGGAAGTTGACGCTCGAGCGAAGGACCTGGAGCTCACTGCACTCACCGAGACCAACAAGGAGCAGAAGGATGCCATGTCTGCTCACGAGAAGACCGTCACCGATAACAAGAGGGAGATCTCGAAGCTCAAGGAAACTGTGGCCGAGCGTGATCGTCGCATTGTCCAGCTTTCCACTAGTCTCGCCACGATCAATCGTAACACTCCAACACCATCCCCAGGACCAGGTCGCCAGATCAATGGCACCACTTACTACACCCCCACCATCCCTCGACCTGCTGGCAATGGCGAATGGACGGCCTTCCCCGCAGCAGCGACCGCGACTGAACAGACTTGGAACGCTGGGCCAGCACCGAACCTCGATCAGTCATCTAACCAGTGGTGGGGAACTCCGTCTGCACTTCCTACTCCTCCCGCTACCGCTGGATTCAACACGCAGTGGCCTACGACACCGCCACCTGCAACTGGATACACTCCCTCTGCTGCTAGCTGGTCGCCTCCTCCACCTCCCGCTCAGACACCCCCGATGGCCAACACATTCTACGCATGGTCGACGCCCCCCGCTTCTCCCCCTCTCCCAGCCACACGTCGGTACCCTCAAAATCAGCCATCGATCGAATCACTCAACGGGTTGAACGGCATTGCTGGCTCGCCCAGGAGGCGCCCTGTTGGATTCAGCGGGAATCGATTCAGCCGATTCATCGATCCGACAGGAGCCGATGCTACCTCGACTGTCGTGGTCAATGGGGATGGCACTCGTTGACTCCTGCCAGGTCATTGTTTCATTTTCGGTGCGCGAGGCTGTCGCTTTTAGGAGACTTTTCATTTTTGCTCACTCTCATTCGCTACAGGTTGTGACTCGGGACCATCGTGATGGGCATGCTGCTTGTGTCATACATAATAACAACGGTTTTCTTCCACTCTTCTTATGCTTTAGGCCACTATGTTTTATGCGTTCCAATCTCTATGCGTTTTCATTCCTCTCAGACGATGCGGCGTGGTCAAGAGATGATTGAGACCGACTCCAACGGGCCTGCGGGGCTCGGACTGTGACATCAAATGTGGCGGAATGCTGTTCACACGTTTGGACGAAAGACCGGCAGGACTCCACGAGGATCCTGTGGTGTCGGCTTTGTAGAACAGCATCTGGCAACGCCGTTGGGGCATGCACCAAGCATGAGGTATCCGTATTCAAGATATAAACGAAGGTCTAGTACGGCGTCCGATGAACTGCATGTTAATTACCACATTCTATTCTCTCCATAAACACGATTATATCCACTAGCGGTGTGTTCCTTGTCGCAGACTCACGGTTGATGTGGACATAGCTGATTTCTTGCATCAGGCCAATGGTTTCCCTGAGTTCTATGGTGGGGCTACTCTCGAACGGTCGCTGGACGCCCAGCAAACACCACAGTCCCCTTCCCCCTCGCGACCATCCACCATCTATACATTCTACGAACATGAACCCGATTGTTACGAATACCGGAGGCCTCGATGGCCCCGACGATATCGACCAAGTCGCTTCCCCATCATCCCCTTCCAAGTCCGAGATGACGTCAGTCTCCACAGCCCTGCTCGTTCTCTTGAGGACCTGGCAGCACTCCGCAACGCCTTCCCGCCTTGCGCCACCTACTATCATCGCCCTGGGAGACGAGGAGAGCGATTCAGATGCGACCTGCGTTGGGACCGAGAACGAGTCGACGSATCTGAAGGCTGRCATTGCTGGCAATGTCAAAAGGCCTCTGAACTTCCTCGTTCCACCACGGAAATATCCGAGGGCCCCCAAGCATTTACCTGGCATCCCAGCCTCCAATAGCGCCCAGAGCAGTATTGCGGAACCGCACCAGAACATTCCACCACTCAATCTCTGTGCAGGCGTCCGAGAAGATGAAGATAAGGGCCATAATTGGCAGGAACAAGTTAGAAAGCTCAATGCCCAGCTCAGCAAAGACAAAGCAGAGAGCGACAGATTGATCTTCGTACTGCGGCAGCAGCTCGAAGTGGCGGAGAAAGGCTTGCGGAGAGAGCAGGGTGAAGTGTGGAGCTTGCGTGCTGAAGCTGGGATGAAAGATCTCTACATTCGTTCGCTGTACGAAGCCAGACAGGAGGGTCAAGTAGTATTTTCCGCGATGCGGGAGAGGATCACTCAGGCTGAAGCCACGATCGCTCGACTGGCGGAGAGGTTAGCGGAGAAGGAGGTTGAGGGGAGTCTGAAGGATCTTCACATTCGTTTGTTTACGAGGAGGATTGAGGAGTCTGAATCGAGTTGTGTATCGATGGAAGCTGCTCTGGAGCAGAAGGACGTCGAATTGGCCCAACTTCGAGACGCTTTGGTGGAGCAGGAGACCGTGGAACGAACCAGTAGCGAGCATCAGGAAACCGTATCATCTCTGACAGGCATTGTGGCGGAGAAGGACGTTGAAATCGCTCAACTCAGCGCGAGGTTAGCTCAGGAGGAATCGGAGGGTTGCCGAAAGGATCGCCAAATTCTTTCACTTTCTGAAACAAGCCAACAGCTCGAAGGCCTATGCTCTTCTCTCGAAAAAACCATCACCAAGAACGATACCACGATCGAAGATCTCAAGCGTAGGCTGTCAGAGAAGGCGACGGAAGTGCGAATGAAGGAATCCAGGATTCAAGCCCTCAGCGATGCGCGCAGGTACCCTCCAGAGTCATCTAAAGCTGAGATGCAGAAGGTTATCAGCCAGTATGAGCATCGGATTACTGAGCTGAACGACCGTTTAGCGGAATGTCACAAACACTTGCTGCTCGCATCTGCTGGCAGTGGCCCCGGCAAGCCGCCGAACCCATACTACTGGATAATGAGGCATCCCAGTTATTCGAGAGAGGCGGATTCCGGCACGAACCCTGCTTATACTAGATACGAGTCTGCTTGATACCAATAAATATTGGGCTATATGTGACGTCCATTTAGCTCGAACGAGAATAAGAGACCATGGATAACTCAGTAATTTCCATTGAACTACCAATGCTCCATGAACTGCGGAAGCTACTGACCCACCCTGGTCCTGCCAGTAAAAGGGTGTATCACTGTCGCCGTATTTGAAGTCAATATTCAAGTCCGGACAGCAGATCTCAATACATCTGGCCTTGACCACGGCACATTGGAATTCAATAACGACGAAATGGCCATCACCCCAGCGCAACACATTCAACGACGTCATGAGTTGTTTGTTGTTGTACTCATCATCCGAAGTTCGTAAGGGAATAATTTTGGGCGCCCTTGAACTCGAAGCGCTCTGCGTTCACGTTATTCAGAAACTCTTGCGGCCATTTCCATTGAATAAACGTCTGAAATTGTAGCCGAGGTGGTCGCTTCGTAGCTTTGCCTTTCTGTGAAGCATACGTTGGTCGAGCGCCAGTTGGGCGCTAATCCTGAAATGGGCAGCATGGACCAGTGCAAAGCGGTGCATTTGCTGTGCGATGGTTTCCATCTCGACATTAACAAATTGGGAGCTTCTCTGCTTTTGAGCGATGATAAAGCCGACTGACATGCCTCGCTCGCGATCCTCCCAGTCACTCCGACAGCGCCGCACTAACTTTAGCTACCCCCACCACCTTCTGCAATCCGAGTGGTACCTTGGAGAATGCCTCTTCACACCGCTGCATCCAGTATGAAATTTTTTTTGCTGCCTTTTTAGTCGTTTTATTGAACAAGTTCTCTGGGACGCCTAGTTTTCATGAACGTTCCATCTCCCCTACTCTTTGCGTTATTGCTGGTAGCTCACCTGGCCTTTCTGGCGAACTCTCGATCAGGAGAAGATGAAAGGTCCAGAAGTATCCCGCCTGCTCAAGATGGCGCAGGAGACGGGGGCTTGGGTCCTAGCTCCTTTTCTACTGGCTCAGCGACGCAGGAGCAAACAACGGACGATCCCTTGGTGCAAATTGAAGATCGAACAAATGAGGGTACAATCGTCGAATTGAGGCGCATGCTCCAACAAGCGACTTTAAACATTTCCAAGCACCGACAAGAGCTTTCATTGGCACGATATGAAGCCAAAGCCAAGGACCTCCATATCATTTCACTCAGCGACGCTGAGAGGGACCTCCAAGCTCTCTGTTCGGCCATGCAAGAGAAAGCGGCAAAGGACGAAGCAACCATCGTTGAGCTCACAGGCCGGTTGGAAAATCTCACCACAGAGGGCGAGGGCGGAGAAACGGTTGCCGATTTGATGGAGCGGCTCGAGAGACTTGAGGAAGAAGGAGTTTCCAAAGATGCTCAAATCATCTCATTGACAAAGAAGGGTGAAGAATGGAACGCAAACGCCACTTCTCTGGAAGAGAGGGTCACCGTTCAAGAAACAACCGTACTCCAGCTCACCGAGATGCTGAAGACCCAGAACAAGCACAGCGACACCCTCTCCGAGACCGTCGAAAACCAGAAAAAACTGCTTGCTGAAAGCTACACAATGATAGACCAGTTGAACACCAAACTTCAAGAAAAAAACCTCCATAAACGACACTATGGGAGATCGCATCTCATTGCTATCCCAGAAATGCGAGAGCCTCACAAGCACCTGTAATTCGTTGACCCAGGCCGCTGCTCTCAATGAGGAAATCATCGTCCAACTCAGACTAAACCTTGCCGAAGAGACTGCCGCAATGGAAGATTGGAAGGACCTGTATATTCAATCACTATCCCAGCCTCAACAACCACACGGACGCATGGGGATGGGTGTACCTGCGTCCGACCTTTCTATACAAGGAATCATTGCAGAGAAGGATCGAAGATTCGCAGAGCTAAACGACAGATTCTCTGAATGTTACGGGCAGCTGTTAGCCAGCCAGGCAGGCAATTTCGTGGTACCCTTTTCGCGACCACCGACAACAGCTATCGGAGAGAGCGAAGGAGACTGTGATGAGGATACAAGATCTAACAGCCATAAAAGCGCGCCGGCTCCTAGCTCTATCCATGGTCCTTTTCGAACACGCTATCGGTCAGATAGGTAAATACAAACTATTTTAGATTGAATAGATGAATCGTATGAATATGTACATTATTACTCACTTTTTCTGAATAGTCGACTTGAACGTACCATCGCCACCGAATGAATCTCTATGCCTTCAATAGGGACCGAGGATGCGGTTGTGCAGATTCGATTTGTTTTATTCGTTGAAGTTGTCGAGCGCCGAGTAGGCGCCAATGCCGAACAGGCCAGCCATGATCCGGTGCGAAGCAGTGCAGTTTGCTGTGGGACAGTCCATATCTCGGGATTGACGGGCTCAGAACCACTCTCTTCTTGAACGATGATAAAACCTTATATGTGCTTTGTGCCCGACACTCGATACTCCACGCCCTCTTCAATCCGATTGGGATCTTTGTAGAATGCCTATTCAAGCTGCCGCTTCCGGTAGGTCGATTCATTGTCTCCTTGTATCCTTTTCGTTGATTAGCGTTTCCGGCATGCAGTTATCATCAACATTCCGGCCCCTCTACTCGTGATGTTGCTGGTGTTCATCAATTTGGCCTTTCTGGCCAACCCCCGACCATGGGAGGCGCGAAAGTCCACAAGTAACTGGTCAGTGGACTCAAACTCGGAGCCTGTTTGCGGCTCTACTGGCTCAGCAACACAGCGGAAGGCATCTAAGACGATGGCGGACGCCTCTGTACAAACCGAACAATCGGCAGATGAGCAAATAATAGTCGAATTGCGGGACAACCTTGCTAAAGCAACCGAAGCTCTCTCTCTAAACCAACAAGAGCTTTCGACTGCACGAGTTGAAGCCACCGCCAAGGACCTCCACATCGCCTCGCTTACAGAAGCCAGGAGGGAGTTCCAAACTCTCTGTTCGGCGATGCAAGAAAAAGGGGCCAAGGACGAAGCAACAGTTGTCGAGCTCACGGGGCGGCTGGCAAATCTCGAGGCAGAGGGTGCTTCCAAAGATGCTCGAATCGCTTCGTTGATGAAGAAGAACGAGGAATGGCGAACTGACACCACTTCCATGCAGAATATGATAGCGTTTCAAGAAGCGGTCTTACTCCAGCTCAGCGATATATTGAAGACGCAGAACAAGCACAACGACACTCTTTCCGAGACCGTCAAAAGTCAGAAGAAGCTGCTTGCTGAAAATGACACAATCGTTACCAGTTTAAACGCCAAGCTTACGGAACAATCCTCCGAAAACGACTCCATGAGGCATCGTATATCATCGTTTTCCGAGGAATGCGAGAAACTTAACAATCTTTGCAAGCGGTCCACCGAAGTCGCCTTTCGGGATGAGGAAACGATTGTCCAGCTCAAGCTCAAACTCGTTGAAACGACTGCCGAAGCCGGCGATTGGAAGGACCTATATATTCAGTCGCTATCTCAACCTCACCAGCCTCGCATGCGCACGGATGTGTCCTTATCTGCGCTGTCTATTCAAGGAATCATGGAGGAGAAGGACCGCAGGATCGCAGAGCTCAACGACAAACTGTCTGAGTGCTACGGACAGCTTGTAGCCAGTCAAACGGACACTTTGGTCGGACGCTTTCCCTTACCTCCAACTGTATTTGTCAGTGGGAGTTCGGGAGGTTATGCTGAAAACAATGGCGCGGATTTATCGAGGTCAAAAACCTTTTCAGGCCTCGGCTCAGAGTATGGGCACAGGAGTTGGCCCATGTTCAGTAGCGTACCAACTTCGTAGTCCTTTGCCAGCGTAACCTTGTTCCAGGTTTGGGACCGCCGTGGTCACATCACAGACTTAGCATATAGCCAAGTACGGACAACATAGTAGGCTTCGGAAACTTGGTAGATGGCAGATAGTAATAATATTCGAGAAATTGTGGGTCACACCCATCTTGATACCCAGCAGCCTCCCTGTTCTCCCAATCTCTGCTATATATCAGTAGGCGTCGTATATTCTAGGGCCATGAAATATTTGGAGTGCTGTGCTAAGGCGGTGTCGGCACGGGGTTAGCTGGCCACGGCGTTGCAAGAGCCTGTGCCTGTCAAAAGACACCACTGGAGAACGAATCGTCAACGTCACTGCAATCAAACATTAGATGGCGAACGGTTACAAATGCGATAGCGACTGATAATACCCCTCAGCCCCACTTCCACTCACGACATTATCCTTGAGCCCAATGTCCCCTCAGAACTCCACTGGTAAGTGTTGGAAGGCATTCTTCGAAGAATGTTGGTCGCTGAGTATCCGATGTAATGCAAACACAGTGTTAGTTGACACCGGACGTTTATTGCTCGAGTTCCTTGTCGCGGTGATAGCTTCACTTGTGAAAGAAGCTAACCGGTCACCAAACAATGCCGCAAAGCAAAGTACCTTCAAAGTCAAACATGCGCCCGCGCAATCAAGAAGCGAACTCCCTAAAATCGATGGGAATGGCAAAGAACCAGGCTGCAATGAGCAAGGTGACCGGGTGCCCATTCAACGACATACCGAGGCCGCGTTCGAGAAAGCTTCCGAGATGGCCAATTTGAAGCAACAACTCGCAACGATGTCGGAAGAGTTTCAAAGAGAACGACGGGAACATGCCATAACTCGAGCCCAAAACGCCGACCTCTTGAACGAACTTCAGTCCAAACGAGAAGAAGCTCTGATAGCTCAGGCAGAGGCTCGATGCGCAAAGGATATGTGCATGTCGTCTCTGTCGGAAGCAAGAAGAGAATACCAGGTGCTATTTTCTATCATGCAGGAAAAGGCGACTAAGGACGAGGGAACCATTGTGGAGCTGCAGAACAAAGTGGCGAAGTTGGAGGCGGAAGCCACTTTGGAGAATTCGAAACTTGAGAGCGAAGCCCCTCTCGAAGCCTTAGAAGACATCACACCATGGTTCATGGATGGAAGTCAACCGAGCCTCGATCCCCAGAAACACGATGAAAAGTGGCCAGTCCCAACTGTGCCATCTTCAAGTTCCCTGTTCGCAGAGCCGGCGCCATATGAGATAGCCCGTAACCCCTTCCTGCACCCTCAGGGAGATACATCGAGCCTTTCGATGAAGCAGGTCATCGCCCAGAAGGAGCACAAGATAGCTGACCTGAAAGATAAACTGTCCGAGTGCTACGCCCTGCTAGTTGCTAGCCGTGACGGCAGCGGAGAGACCGGTTTTCCTCCTTTCCTCAACTCGGACCCATTTGATCTCGATCCGTATGGAGAGACAGCGAAGAAGGCAAAGCATCACAGTGCCCCATATCCAACAAGACCGTTACCAGTATGCACTTTCGCGCTGTAGATCTGCTGGTGCCCGACATTGGATAAAACAATAGTCATCATCTCCTTTTCGCTCCAACACCCAATCCAAAATTGTGGCATAAAGGGCGAATTGCGCAAAGTTGTCCTGGTTGAAAAGCAACGGAAAAGGGAGATATTGAAACACAAGAACCGACCTGTTGCATTGTCGCTCAATGCATCCGCTCGGAAAATGGCATAGGTCGCGACGCGTTACGTAAAGATGAAGTTTGTATTTGTTTGATCCAAAGACCAAACATCCCTGGTCGTCGTATTAATATTGCTGTTCAATTATTGCTGTTCAGTGATCTCAACTGCCACGGATTCAGTACGGTTGAAATGCGCCGTTCTGATTGGAACCTGGCGCAGCCACCCTACCTACACAGGCTACACTGCTGCTGAACGATGATAAAGCCCGTGTGCGTGCCCTCGGTAGCCTCCCGACTTGATGCTAATCTGCATTCCGACTGGTATCTTGGGATGCCTATTCAAACCACTCCTTCTCGTATGTCGATCGTTGCTCGGATGTCTATATTCAATTCATTGATAAAGGTCTCCGCCATGCTCAGTTTTTATCAATATCCCAGCTCCACTACTCCTTGGGTGTTTGCTGCTAATTCCCGTAGCCTTGCTGATAAACACTCGATCAGGAGAGAATGAACAGTACAGAAAGAGCCGGTCAGTGGAGGGCACCGAAGCCAGGTGCTCAGGTCCTGGTTCTGGGTGGACTGGTTCAGCAGAACAGGGAAAGGCGTTCAAGACGATGGCAGATGCCTCAGTGCAAAGTGAAGACTCGACGAACGACCGTACGATATTCGAGTTGCGAGACAATTTCGCTAAGGCGACCGAAGCCCTTACCCAGCACCGACAAGACCTTTCGATTGCACGAGCTGAAGCCACCGCCAAGGACCTCCACATCACCTCACTCACCGAAGCCAGGAGAGAGTTCCAAGCTCTCTGTTCGGCGATGCAAAAAAAAGCGGCCGGGGACGAAGCAACAGTTGTCGAGCTCACGGGGCGGTTGGCGAATCTCGAGGCAGAGGGTGCCTCCAAAGATGCTCGAATTGCTTCGTTTATGAAGAAGAACGAGGAATGGCGAACCGACACTACTTCCATGCAAAATATGATCGCGTTCCAAGAAGCAGCCTTACTCCAGCTTACCGATATTCTGAAGACGCAGGATAGGCACATCGACGCCCTCTCTGAGACCGTCAAAANGTCAGAAACAAATGCTTACCGAAAACGACGCAACCATTGCCCAGTTGAATGCCAAGGTCACAGAACAAACTTCCGATATCGACTCTATGCGGCATCACATCTCGTCGTTGTCTGAGGAGTGTGAAAATCTGGCAAGTCTTCGCAAGTCTTTGACCGAGGACGCCGCTCGAGACGAGGTGACTATCGCCCAACTCAAGCTAAGCCTTGCCGAAAAGACTGCCGCAGCGGGCGATTGGAAGGATCTATATATTCAATCGCTATCACAACCTCACCAGCCACGCATGTGCATCCCACGGACGGATGCAACCTTTTCCACACTTTCTATGCAAGGGATTATCGCGGAGAAGGACCGCAGGATAGCGGAGCTGAGCGACAAGCTGTCCGAATGCTATGGGCAGCTCGTTGCCAGTCAGGCAGGGAACTTGGCGGGGCCATTTTCGCTATCGCTACCGTCGATAGTTGTTGGTGAGAGCGCAGGGGACCATGAGGACGTGCATTCAAGGTCACGAAGTTTCAATAGCGCGCTTAGTCCCCCAGATTTTTTCCGGCGCGGATACTATTGAAGATAACATCCGTAAATGTTCACTTTCTTATTAATAGTTTACTCGCTGGGTAGTAGAACTGGATGTAGAAACTAGGTAGATATTGATAATATTCGAGTTCACAACCATCATGATTTCGACATCCGGAATTCTGCCGGCTCTTCCAATCCCTGCTGTGAAGGAGCAGGTGACACATGGTACACGAGTTTTATTTCGGGCTGAGCACCGTGAAATGTCTGGAGTGTTGGCTATGTTGGAACGGGGTTGGCTGGGGGTCTCGGCGTTGCGATGACATGTGCCTGTCAGAAGACTAAAACTGGAGAACTGTCAACGTCATTGCAGTTAACAACATTAGATGGTCAAGGGTCACAATGTGATAGTGTGTGCCAGCCTTCCTCAGCCCCACTCCCCCTCGCCACATTATTTACGAGCCCGATGTCCCCTCAGAACTCGTCAGGTAAGTCAGAAGGTTTTCCTCAATAAATGTTGGTTGCTGAGCATCCGATGTAATGCGAACGCAGTGTTGGCCGAGATCGGACGTTTACTACTCAAGTTTCTTGTCGCGGCATTTGCTTTACTCGTGAAAGAAGTTCACGGGGTACCGGGCGATGACTCAAAGAAAAATACTTCCAAGGTCCAGCACGCACCCGCACAATCACGGAGCGATCTCCCAAAAGTCGATGGGGGTCGCAGAGAACCAGGCTGCGACGGGCGAGCTGACAGGGCGCCGATTCCGCGAGAGGGAGAGGTCACGATCGAGGATGCTAGCGAGATGGCCAATTTGAAGCGGCAGCTTGCAATGACGTTGGAAGAGCTTCGAACTGAACGCCGGGAACATGCGATTACTCGAGCCCAAAACGTTGACCTGATGCGAAACCTTCAGTGCAAACGGGAAGAAACTCTGGTAGCCTTGGCAGGGGCTCTAGTAGCGCTAGCAGAGGCTCGGGGCGTAAAGGATATGTCCATGCCTCCATCAGAAGCAAGAAGAGAGTATGGGACGCCATTTGCCCTCACGCAGGAAAAGGCGGCTAAACAGGAGGCAACCACAGCGGGGCTGCAGAATAGGGGGGCGAAGTTGGAAGCGGTGGACGTTCCGGAGGAGCCCCAACTTGAAAGCGAAGACCCCGCATTGTCGAAACTTCAGGGCCTAGAAGACATCCCTTCATGGTTCATGGAAGGAGGCCAATCGAACTTTGAACCCCCCTCTTCGCTGGTTTCTCCGTTCACAGAGATGTTTCTGCATTCAAGTCGAGAGAACACGCCAGGCGTGTCGATGCGAGAGGTCATCGCCCAGAAGGAACAGAAGATAGCCGAGCTGAAGGACAAATTGTCGGAGTGCTACAGCCAGCTGGTTGCGAGTCGAAGTGGCAACGGAGGGACCTTTTTCCTTCCTGATTCTGAACCTTTGTACTTTGATCCGTACAAGCAAGCCGAACGCCCGAAGGAGAAGAAAGGGAAGTGTTATAGTGCTCCTTCTTCAATTGGCAGACCGTCACCACAGACATACCCTTTAGAGTTATAGGCCTTACGTCTTAGCGGGTTTGCATACGAATTGGACAGTAGATAGGACGATCAACACACTTTGACTTGAGAGTGCGTCCAAGAAAGTGAGCTTTCCACTAAGCCGTGCTAGTTGATGCTTTCTAGGAAAGAAATATTGGAAAGGTCCAATGATGCATCGATGAATTACAGTCTTTTGCAAAATAAAATGCGCAATCGTTTTCTCTCTCGTCGTTGATGTGACCTCGTCGCAGAGCTGTTAGGGAAAATATGAACATTTACTAAGTACGAACCCGAAGTTGAACTGAGCCCTGATTTACTTGAACATTTACTACACTCGAACTAGGTTGAACTAGCTCCAGTGTGTGACCCGGGGGTCACGCCAACTTGTGAATGAGTTCGCGCATTTTATTTTTGCAAACGACTGGAGGCGGACCGTAACATATCTGATTCCGAAGCAGTTCGGTACTTCCAGAATTGTATTTTTATACCGCCGCATCTCCATTATCCGTCACTCAATCTGCCTCACTTCTCCCACCCGCCCATCTCGTTACATTCGGAGATCCTGGCAGATCGTAAAGCCGTCCCGGCTTTTGCCCACGCCTCGCACATCAGTAACCTCAAGATGGGAACGAGAGTCAGACTAGCATCAAAGAGGAAGTCTCGAATCCTACGAAGCTTTCCGCGTGTCATTTCTCAAGATTTCTCAGTTCACTTCTCCTGTTTTCAACGGCCGCGTCCTTGCTCTATACCTTCACCCTCTCTGAGTATGCCTATTCATACCGTTTCAGCTTCCGTCGCTAACGATGAGGGGTAGATGTTGAGAGAGATCGAGGCCACGACCAACAGCGCGAGCGACATAGTCAGTTTGAAAATGCAGCTTGAAACTTCGGAGAGAACGATAAGAACATGTCATTACTCAACCGAAGGGTATTTTCAATCGGAGTTTGTGTCGGGGCTATCGAACATATCCAAGTCAAGCGATCCCGCCACAGGCGCCAAATTGGCGCCTGCTACCCGACCAGCTTTCAGGCTCCCTTAAAGCCAGAAAATTCCCGCAATAATGATCCAAGTGTCTGCAAATCAGTCAGATGTCATTGGAGCGACGCCCATTTTCCGAACAGGTTCCATGAGGCAAACTGTCAATTTGACGTCCATCAGTGCGGCCGCCCCATTGTTCTAAGGCGCTTCTGCCCGAGCACTGCACCTTGCTGTTAACGTTGAACTCGAAGACCACTTTCTCCTCATTACTAGCTCTAATGCTACTCCAGACCGTATGCAGTAAGTTTCGCAAGTCTCTCCTTGCACTACCCTTCTGATCGACCTTTTAATTGTTTCCAGCTTTTCAAGTCTGCGAGACCGTGGTCCTACTACTCGGTGCCCTTGTTCTATCATTGCTTCTCTGGACAGCCAACGTGGCCGATACCAGCATACCTACTCTCCAACCAGAGAACGTGCCTCAAACCGGAGCTGTCGTGGCTACTCGAGGTTCGTCGAGGGGCCTCGACTCTCAAGGCATCGATCCCATCGATGTCTTTTCTGCTGGAGCTATAACTAACAGTACAACAGTGGACGACCTGCAGAATCAAGATGAAGCCGCTTTAGACGAGGTTCAGCATGTGCCGGGGACGCTCTCTGCTGCACAAGCCGAATTACGCGCAAAGGACCACCTTATCGCTTCGCTTTCCGAAGAGCGTAATGTATACCAGTCGCTATGCTCGGGCTTGGAGGTAAAGGTCGGTAAGAAGGAAGGGGAGATCGTCAAGTCAATGGCGAAGTTGGCTAGGTTGAATGCCCAAGTCAGTTCGTTGACCAGAAAGAACGGAGAATACAAAGCCGACCTTGCCACAATGCGAGAGGTCACCCAAAGTCAAGGGGAAATGATCCAAAAACTCAAGGCCGGTCCCAGGGGCTTCTCAGAAAACGCGGATAGCTCGTCTTCCAGCTCCAGAGAAAAGGATCAAGAGCACCAAGCCGACCGCATTCGGTCGCTCCTTGAAAGGAATATGCATCTCGAGACATTGCTGTCATCTTTGCAAGGAATGTTGGCCCAACGTGACGCAACGATTGACCACATAAACGACCGGCGGGCCGAACAGGAAGCTCAATTCCTAACCTTGTCTCAAGACCACGAGAAGTTGAGGCAATTCTGCACTTCTCTGCAGGAAACCATCGCGGAAGACGAGGAAGCAATGGCCCGGCTCAGGATCGCCATAGCAAAAGAGAGAGTCGCTGCGGAGGAGTGGAAAACTCTTTTCAATCTTTCAAGAGCCCAACCTCACATACATGGAGCTGCGAACATCTCAACGGTCGGAATTTTCGAAGCGCAAAACCGCAAAATTGCAGAATTGCAAGACAAGCTGTCAGAGTGCCATATGCAACTGGTAGCAAGCCACAACGGGACAATTTTCATGCCTCGCGAACTCCTCCCATTAAATGGCGGCAGTGACAGTGCTCCGATCTAGCGGTGACCACCGCCTGTTCCCTAGGGTTGAAAGGCTGTGTGTGTCTCGTCAACTCTGTATTTGTAGGAAAGAATTTTCATTCGTTTCGCGATCCGGCGTGTGTACGATTCCTAGGTCGGCCTTGGTCGGTCGCTGACCGCCAGCCCCCTGGCGTACCTCGAGGGAACCCCAAATCACATAACGCAGTGCCGTACCGTTCGAACTTGGCTGGACGATGTAGCAGAATATAATGCTGTTAAATCCCAGGTGGCAGTGCAACACACCTGGGGCCTCCACTGTTCGGACAGGCTTCCCGGATCTGCTTGACGAACGAAGGTTCCCGATGAGTGTGAACAAGAGTACCTTGATGAGGTCAAGTTTTATGGATTCTTGCTCTTGCCCTACTTTGTATGCTTCGCCCTTAGGATTGACGGTAATTGGGCTGAAGACACTCCAGCAACGATGGAGCAATGATCCCCACTACGTATTGAACGTGTATATTATATATTTCTGCTGCAGCACAGTCCGAATAAAACCCACACGAGGAAAACAACTTGAACCAAAACCTAACGGACAATCAGAACCAGCAAACCAAAGTGAGGGTAAACTACTCACAGAAAACACGATAGATAGTGACGACCGATAGCACTGCAACAAATAGTTACACCAACACCTCCCAAAGAGCCAATCCAGCGAAAAACAGAACAAGGGAGACCAAAAGGCCGACGTAGACATGGGTTGGTACGCCAATCTTGGGCAGCACCCATGCGGTGTGGAGGAGCGATAGCCCCATCTGACATATTACAACAGCGACTGCAGTCAAACCCAAGATGCTGTCACGATGGACGGTGAGGCCTGCAAGGGTTCTCGATATCTGGAGAAGGCTTGAATAATTTTCTGATGAGAAAGAGGGGATGGGAGGTCGGTCGGGGATGGAGGGAGCAAGGGGGGAGCGTAGATACGCTGCGGAGAGAACGAGGAACGTTCCGAGGGAGTTGAGGACTGCGTTGATTCGGTGGAGACATGAGATGAAGACGGGAACGTGCTAATAGGACCATGGAATGTCAATTCGATATTAGAAGTGAGAGTGGTTGGGGTCACGTACAATAACTGGGATTCCATATATTTCTTCCAGTTCTTCCCGACTTCTGAGTGCTATGAGCTGGTCGAGGTCGTTCTGCACCTCCTGCTCGAGAGCGTTTTTGGAGAAACGGTAAAGACCGTTCGCTTGTGGGGGNCTTGGCGAGGAGAGGCTGGCGCTCTCCCCGCACCGGGCCATCTTCATCGTGGTAAGGCGACAGTTCTTGCGACCTGGTTGAAGATCTTGTCAGGGCTGGCGAGACGCTGCTTGAAATTGTGCCCTCCCCGGGGATAAGCGAGTCTTCTTCCGATATCTTTTTCACGTTGACCAGGACGTCCCGGTAGAGCGCGATGTTTTCGTACCCCTGCTTGATCCCAACTATTGCTTCTGCCCCAGCCCAGCCCAGGGCAATCGTCCACACCCGTCGGAATGCATGGTCATGCCACGTCGGATGATTGATCCCTGGGGTTGGGGTGATGAGTAGCAGAACCACAGCCGCCAGTTGGAGGGACACTGATATCAGTGTCTGGAAGGCTGTGGCAAGCAGCGAAAGCAGCAGAGAGGCGTAGGGCGGGAGAGTCGAAGACAGCGAGCTTGGCAGCGAGTACACAAATTCTCTGAGAAGCAGAGACATTGACCACATTCCCGCCGCAGTCAGAAGCTCAGGGAGGGGGAACGGCAAATATGGCGCATAGGGATACGGGGATTGAGGGAATTTGGGGTCTAGCGGGTAGATCACCACTGGGAATATGGCGAGTAATGCAAAGGTTAGGATTGTGGATATTGGCGTCAGGGTGTACCAAGCAATAAGGTGATTGTACGACCCTATAGACGTCGAGTCGTAAGCCTCGAGCCCGGCGCCCACAACGATGACGACAAACGCACCTCGGTATAGCCCTTCTCTTGCCAGTTCCTGCTCCAGGAGCCATTCTTCAACCTCTTCATCGTCGTCTTCTTCAGCGTCCACCACTACCGACTCTGGGACTTGAAAACGGGGAGTTTGCTGGGGGAACTCCATATGACCGCCTTCCTCAGGGACGGAGATCAGGGCTCCAGAACTGTTGCGCCGAAATCTTTCAGGACTCGTTCGAAGTATCGTGTTCCTTGCTGTGGCAGATTTGGTTGTGGTTGCAGATGACTGAGGTCCGAACGTCGACGGTAGGGATGAACGTGGAGATTGGGTAAATTTCTGTGTCACCAGCGGTTCACCTTGTTCGGACCCGGCTTTACCATTGACGCTGGGTGTCTGAACATTGCCATTGCTCGGATTTCTTCTACTCGTCATCTCGTTTGACAGAGGCAGCGAGCCGCAGTTTTACGAGCGGTGGGCGGGTGTCATACTCTTCATGTGAAAGGGTGGAGGTGGGGCAAGTACACTAATATAGTGACAGTGAAAAGGGTGTTTACGCAACAAGTTGAACCCTTTATAACTACCGTACTTAACGTCGTAACAACTGATATCAGTCCAAGCGGTGTTGTGGTCTTATGACGACCTCATTATGGCGACTGACTGCGCGATTTACCTTCTTGTAAGATCCGTTGGCGCTATAAATGGGTCAGAAGACGCGGTGAGGCCTGAGGACCCAGGCATGACTTCCTACTCGACACCTGGCACCGGGATTCTTGCCTTCGAATTTGGATAAATGGAAGCTGCTGATCACTCTGGCTCAAGGATGTCGTGATATGAGTCAACCCTTCGGCAAGGCAAAGCGGGAGTGAAGCGTTAGTATAGAATGAATATTAGTAGAATAGAAAATGATATAGTAAACGGAAACTAGAGTACAGCCTTGAATTCGTGAGGGAGCCGGATGCTAGAAATCGTAATGATCATGTTCGTCTACAGAACTACTCGTAGCATCAAGCAAAATGATAAAATAATTAACGGTGAACGATGCAGCGGAGGGCGAGAGCGAAAGAGAAAGAGAAAATGATGATGTTGTGAGAGAAGAGAGAAACAGAGCCTTTCCATTATATTGCGTAACGTAGATCATCCACGAATCTTCCACCCATCCCCTTTCCTATTGATCTTTCCGACACCACCAAAGCCTTCGCGAACGACGAGCCATAGCCCAGTGCTGCAGACGATATCCTTGATGTCCTCCGCACTCAGCATCAGGCCGTAGTACGGCTCCTTCTCCTCCTGCTCGCTATTCTGATTGAACAGTGTCTTCTTCCTCACTACCTCCATCCTTTCCACTTCGATGTCGGGGAGGGGGAAGGGGATCTTGAGCATAGCCACCACTTTCGGGTGATGGGGAGTCGGTGATAGCGTCCCCACTTTCAGCCGAAGAATCTGCTCCTTCTCTCCGTTTGAAGGCCCGGATGTGATCGTATCAACGGCTGAGGCTCCTGGTGGCTTGACATACTCAGATCGGCGAATCTTGAGGGTGCACACCCAAGGGGTTTCCGAATCTTCTGCGTCGCTCTCCTCATCTTCGTCATCGTCACCGGCGCCCCCGTATTCGTCGCCGTCATCGTCCTTCTTCTTTCTCAAGAGTGACAACCTCTTCTTCCTCGTTGAGGTCGTGCTTCGTCGAGATGGCGACGATGAGTTTCTGGAAGGGGAATCACCCTCCTTTTCCTCCGTCGCAAGGCTACTGACACTCGCCATGCTCGACCGATTGAGTCTCTTCCTCTCAGCCACAGACATCTTCCGAGGTGAACTGTCCACTTGAGGGATCTTTGGCGTCACATCTGTGTCTTCCCGGTCCCCACCGCCTTCCTTCAACATATCCCGCACCTTGACCTCAGGCGCCGCTTTCAACTTCTTCCTCCCCCTCTTACTATCATCCGCCCCATTTTCCTTCCTATCCCCTTTATTCTTGCTTTTCGAACTTTTCATCTTCGCCCTCTTCCATTCAAACCTTACTTCAAACCCACCACCGACCACGGGGCCAAGGACCAAAGGCTGACCCGAACTCGGCGAAGACGGTTGTGAAGAGTTCAGATTACCCAGGGCACCTAGCGAAGGGATCAAGCCAATCCCCGCACCAGCATGCCACGAACCCCTCTTCGACTCCCTATCACTGCTCCCAAACCCGCGATCCTTGTCTCTCCCAGAAAGGATATTCTGGAAAAGATCCCTCGCTCTCCCCGCCCCACCACTAGCCTCGCTCGCACTCTGCCCATGCTGGTTCCTCACCGGAGGACCCGGATTGCGTTTCTTCAGCCACCTCGCAACAAGCCACACATACATCAACGCCCGCTCCTTCTCTTTACCAGTCCCACCACCTTGCTGTGTCACCGAAATGGCTGAAGCACCCGTTGAAGCCAGCGCAGTGCTCGATCCCCCCACAGAGGACTCCTTCTCACTGAAAATCAAACTCTCCCTCCTCGTGCTCCCTTCCCTCCTCGACTTGGTCGACCGCCTCCTCTGGCTACCGCTACCGCTCGCCCCCACATCTCCTGAGCCGCTCTCATCCGTCTCGGCAAACGTGCTGTAGCTCTCCACCTTCTGCAACGGCACACCCCCGTTGGAGCTGACATTCGTGCTGCTCCCTGCCCCACCCTCGTCGCTCCCACTAGGGAGGCTGAGCGCCGAGGCGTACTGCTGCTGGCCCGGAGGGGCGGCAACAGGGGCATAGGTCTGCGAAGCCGAGACATAGGTAGGCTGGATACCCAGCACCGGCGGTCTCAGCTGCAACTGCCTCAGACTCATCTTGTGCTGTTGCTGAAGATCTTGCTGCTGCTGTCCACCGACAACCACAAGNCTGGGGCGGCACAACCGCCGACGCCGAGGCACCCTGAGCCGGCACCGACGATAAACCCTGCGCCAAAGGCTGGGTAGGTGCCTGCATAGACGTTCGCGGACTGGCATTCGCACTGCTCGTCGTGCTGCTGGCTGCTGTCCCAGGTCCGAGGCTACTGCCGCCCTTCCCGATGTACTGCTGCGAACTCTGGTGTTGGAGCAACCTCCCAAACGGCCCTTTCGCCCCAGCCCCGCTTCCTGCACTGGTGGTGGAATCGACGCTCTCCCTGCTCATCCCGAGACCGTTGGAGTTCCTGCCGCCTAAGATGCTCAGCCCTCCTCGGTCGTTGTTGGAGCCCCCAGCCTTGTCACCCGTGATCCCAGCTGCGATCTTGTTGAATAAACCCTTGGCACCGGCCATCGGGTTCCCAATTTGCGTTTGCGTTTGGGTGGCAGAAATGGGTTGTGGTGGAGGCGGAGCAGACGAAGTAGGTGAAGGAGGCTCGCGCTCAGTCGACGAACCACCACCACCACCAGGCTTGATCCCACCCATAAACCTGTTCTTCCCTCGCGATAGGGCGTTGGTAAGACTGAGATTCCTACTGTGGCCTGGGGATGCTGAGGAAGAAGAGGGGAGGGGAGGCGGCGAAGTGTTATTGTTCCCCCCAAGCGAGTTCAGTGCAGCAGACATGAACCCGGGTTTCGAAGGGGCGATCGTAGGGGTCGGACTGTGAATATCGTCGGAGTCGTCTTGTTGAGGCCGGTTGTGTGGATGATAGGGTGTGGTAGGCGTAGGCGTAGGCGTGTTACTATATAGAGACGATGGGGAATTGGGAGGGGATAGTGAAGGTGATAGATGTTTGCCTTGAGCTTGGTTATGAGCCTCTGTAGCTAATCTCTTCGGATTCAAGTCCCCAGGCGCAAGAGGCGCCATACCGAATTCCGTGTATTCGTTGGGTCGATCTGGGTTTGGAGGTTGAGGTGGGAACGTGGCGGGATCATTGTCGCTCGCTGAGGGAGCGTTAAAAGGGTTCAAGGTGCTACTCCGTTTGTTGAACTTGAATTTGCCGAATAGACTGGGGGAACTAGATTTCTTGGTGGGAGTGGTAGAGACCGCGATTGACGGGGACGGAGGTGCACCCCGAGACATATCGATAGGCGTGGAAGGTAAGGGAGAGTTGTCGGCTTTCTGAGGTCGGGTCGGTGTAGATGGGAAAGTCCCCGAGTGAGGTGGAGCGGAGGCGGGGGGATGTAGGAATTGCTGATGCTGCTGCGGAGGAGGGGTTGCAACAGACTGGGCATTGGTACTGAAATGAGTCGAATTTGAGTTGAGAGATAAAGCACTCGAGCTCGCTGAAGGTGTATTCGGACGGCTGCCCTCGCTCGGTCGTTGGTTCTTCGGCTGCAAGAAGCTAGACAACGTCTTATTCGCCGTGCTTGGTCTATTCGCGCCGTTGGTCGGGGGGATACCAGGATGGACGACGGAGCCCATTTCATCGACACTGATCTGAAGGCCTTGTTTCTTTGCCTCCCTCTCCCCGGTCCGGCTCCTCACCCCCCNAAACCTCGACAGGTTCAAGAACAGCTAGATCAATCAACTCTAGCCCCTTCTTCTGAAACCTGGCAATCTTTGCATCCGTTCCAGCATCGGCGATGACGTTGGTCAAGACATTATGCGCTTGGAGGTTGTAAAGTGGGATGATACGGCGGGCGCCTCTGCTACTGCTGCTGGTCGCAGAAGAAGTGGTAGACTCCCCCGAGGCCATCGACTGGAATGAGGTCGTCGAGTTTGAGGCATAGTTGGTATTGGTACTGTACTCCGAAGACGCGCTGGCAGTACGAGACAACGACGGACCGCGGCCGTCATCTGTACTCATTGATGACGCAGACGTGGGAGTGGTGGGCTCGCTACCAGATGGCACGGCAACGCCTGATGGTGGACGAGCATTAGGTGGTACGAGTTGAACTTGGAGATTTAGAGGATGGTTCGACTTGGAGGGAGGTGGTCGAACAAATATGAAAGTCTGTGACAACGGACGCTCAGAAACAAAGTTTTGAGGAGATCATAGATAATTACAAACCTCATTAGCCAGCTTGGTGACGTCTCGTTCCTTCTTCGACTTTACTTTGCGCCTATCTTCCTGCTGCTCCTCCATCTGCTGGCTCTGCTGTTGTAAGAGCTCTTCCTCATCGCCTTCATCGTCTGTCGAGGGGTCAAACCGCGATTGCGGTGGTGGCGCTTCCTCCGTGATTGGGGGCGGCGGCTGGTGTTGCGCAATGGTGTGCTGGATCGCAGATGGGAGGAACTGGGTGAATGACGAGAACATGGACATGCTGTCAACTGCTCTCCGTTATCGTCAACATTGCTGAGTGCAATGAACCAATTCAAAAGGTACTCACATTCCGAATATGTAAGGCTCCACGAGCTGATAATTATATCACTCCGAGTGCGACGTCCCGCTACCTGACACCTCGTGTCGTGTGTCGGTTGTCAATGCTGCTCAGGGTGTCATTAATGGCGTCCAGAAGGGTATGCGAGATGAACTGAGCGCTGCTCACCGTCTAGGTCGAGGAACACCACGAACACTGATGTCCAGGACAGTGCTGGCCGGTGATGTAGTCTGTCAGTGGTTGCCAGATGCCGTCAACGTGGGCGGCGGTKGGGGGGGATAGATGATGAATATCAAGAGGATGGACGGAGGAGAAAATCAGGCCATGGTCGAGGGAGTCTTGATATATGTAGAAACCCAGATTCTCGCGAACAATTCCCTTGGCCTCAAACCAGAATTGGGCCTCGGGTTCATTTTCTCCGTCATCGAAATGTTTACGTCATCCTCGGACAAGTACTTTGCTCGCCACTTTGGGCCACGGCATCCATCCCTCGAGAGCCACCGTGCACCACCGAGAATGCAGTGCTGTGTAGGTGGTAGAAATACACGGACATTTAATTTTCAGTGCAACTAATAACTGGTCTGCCAGCGATGCTGGCCAGCAACTTTAACGGCCCCGAGGAAGTGTTCCCGGTATCCGCTTACGCACATCACGCGCGTCACGGAGGAATCCCAGCTGACCGAGGGGAAACAGATTTGTCCATTGTGACCAAGAAACGCCTGAGGGGGCAGGTGTACCCACCTCAGGCAGGGCATCAGTGGTCACGTGGACCCCTTTGTACCCCCCCTTTTTCGACATTGTATAACCTCCTCTGAGAGGTGGAATGCCGCGCACACACTCCCCCAAGTCCCTAAAAAGACACCTCCGAGAATCACGTGCATTTTCGAAGTGCCGTGCACGTTGAGCTTAGAGTGCACGCCTCGCTTATCTGTCTGGTTTTTGTTCTCGTTGTGGATCTCCGCGCTCTGTTGCAGTCGTCTAGCCGTTTGAAGTATTCGGAAAATTAAGGTATTAAATTCTGGCGAGTAACATGAGGCAGTTATTTAAGCAAGAAATTCGGGCAAGGAAGTTGCTACAGGGACGGCATTCCTGCGGAAATCTTTCAGGCGTGAAGCTAACCTACTCAGTAGCAGGCCACAATTCATCAATTCATAGTTCCACGCAGAAGAATAAGTGCAGTTCGATGAGCAGAATGGCTTGTGGTTAGATTACTTGTCCTCGCTGATCTATTGACCTTGTTTATGGCGATCAACCTCTATCATCGTCCACGTAGGTGAGTGTCTGAATTGAGACTTCGATGGCGTTTTCTTGACTATGGTTTGGGGGATACTGGAAGGGCGTTGAGGCAAAATTCCTCGTCAGCACCGCACAAACATTTTCAGAAATCATAGCCAAACCTTCTCTGAAACTGACACCTGCTGCGTCCCGGTACCCAGACTAGTATCATAACGTCTTTGCGAAAGTTCGGAAAGAGGGATCGAGACGGGATTGTTGATCTGCCTCCTGAGATCTTGGCGAGCATTCATGCTAGCAATAGGAATGATCAGAGGCTTTCAATAGCACTGTCAAAAACTGGGCTCACGTTGCAAGATAAGAATCCAGATGTCAGCAGAATGTTCTTGTTCATCGGTCATAGCAGTCGCACTTCCATTTGCTGAGCAGCATATAAAATTCGAGGAAAAAGGAGTTCAGCAATAGTTCGAAAGGAGTCGACGTTCTACGTACCCATGATGAATTTGTTGGGCATAATGATGCGCGTGATTACGCCCAACGCAGCATCGTTTCGAGGAAACATTGAGAGATAGCAAGTGAAATTTTATTTCATGATACGCATGTAACAATGAGACCAGTGCTGACAGTGAGCACCGGGATCATGCCGTCCGTTCTAAATGGTTTGAGGTTAGAGAATGGGAGGAGCTTCGGACGGCGCACTCACTTCTTGAAGCCAGTTCAGGAGCACCGGAGCACCCAGCAAAGCACGATGGCCGGCCTGAGGTCACTACCTGTCCCCATAGCGAAGGTGAGATACATCAAGTTCTGCATCAGTCCCGAATCAGTTCCACCGAATTTGAAAATTACTAGAAATCCTTACGGACAACGAATTCAGCTCGAGATAAGTGTTCAGCTTGAACCTAGTGGCGAAAATCAGCATCAATAAGACATTGCTAACACTTTGACGGTGATAACTAGCCCCAGGGGTAAGCGCCGTTGTAACGGTGAAGGGGGTTGGAATGAGGCACGGGCACTCACCGATTCCAGTAACTGATTCGAAGAGTCGTCTGTCAAACCAGGAACGTCTGATAGAAGCTTCTCAAGTTTATACCTAAATCCGCTGTCGATATGGCCATCCTTGGCAGAAACGATCAGTCATGCCACCAGATAAAGATTCGATAACTACTCACAATGGAATATTTCCCTTGCTAACTGAGATCCAAGAGGTTGGAAGATGCCTAAAGAAGAGTAATGAGCGTCAACAGTACTTACGAGAGGCTGAAAACATTCACCGTGGCGGCGGCATGGATCCTCGAAACGAGGACTTATTCGCACGTGTATGTGGGCACCTACAATCGAAATGGGACCAAGACTCTGTGGAAGAAATGCTAGACAACAAATGAAGAATGGATAAGGCCAGACTAACGAAAAGCTGGAATGGTTAACGAAGCACCCAGCAAGGCGAGAAGATGGAGGAGAAAGGCAGGGAATGCGGGCGTGCAGTGAAAATGCATTTGGCAGAAAGATAAGCAAACGTGGGGAGGAAGGTGAAATCTGGGGCGTTTCCTTTGTGGACTTGAAGTCGGGATTTGCAATGACGAAGTGTCTTGGGATCGACGAAGGCCTCTGCGGTCGACGAATTCGTTGACAAAAAGGCATCGGCCGTGAGTGAGGTGAATCGACACCAGGAACTGCATCTTCCACCGCCGGCAGTTTGTTCGAAAGCATCACTGGAGAACGTTTAGTGAAGGACCGCGGTGCATAATGAAATTGAAAAAAAACACTTGGAGAATCCCGCCATATCCAACGCACGTCTTCCGGGTTCCAATGCTGCCTGCCCCGATTAGAGCTGCAGATAGCCGTCAGTTGTGGACCAAGGAAGATCCATATGTATGCACTCACCGAGATAAAGGGCGATGTAGTTGAGCTTTAGCGTTTCAATGTCATTGGGAGCCTGAACCTTCACGAGCAAGCTCGGTGCATTCCGGATCGTTCAGCTGAGTCTCGACGAGCTGGGCAAAGGGTCGATTTCCCCAGGCTTTGGGTCATCAAGCTGGCATGAGACGCGGTATAGGCTCTGCTCAGGGCGGGTATTGTAAGTACAAGCATCCAGAAAAACGGCGTTGCAAGACCTACGGTTTGGTTCTTGCTCGGGATACTGAGGTGCGCTTGGTCCTTTGGATGCCCTCGAAATCCCGTGCACAATTAGACTGAACGGATTGACAATTTCTACGCACAGCGTGGAGATCTGGGTGGAGGTGCTTTGCATGTGAAGCAACAGCTTGGTCGCTCACTGGAGACGCGTGGCAAGCAGCAGTACTTAATCCCCATTTGGGCGTGGGAGGTCGCTCATGGGAAACAGTCAAACACAAGGCTGCAAATTGAAATGCTACTAGATAAAAGACGAAGACATGAAGGAAGACGAGGTAGAAAGGCATGGAAAATGCATAGTAGATACACGATCAAGCCGAAGGTAAAAATGCTTGCCAGTCAGATGGAAGGTCGGACGGAAGGTCGAATGGAAGGCCAGATGGAAGGTCGGATGGGAGGTTGGATAGAGTGCTAAAATCTGTCCACCACTGTTCCAGAAGCAGGAGGTCATCCCCCAGTCGGATGGGACCTCCAGGTATCCCTGGCCACTTAACCTCTGAGTTCCGCGTCACAGGGTAGGTGACCTTCCCACCCTCTCCACTCCAATCGAAGTCGACGATTTTGAGGCTGACCGCGCCTTGCTCGAGCAAATCGTTGTCAATCATGACATTATTGGACCGCAGGTCGCCATGAACGTAGCCCTGCTGCTGTAGGATAGCCGCAATATTCTTCAGGGCACTATAAACATCGGGTGCCTGCCTGTGAAAGTAGTCCTTCAGGAAAACTGTGTTGAGCTGAACCCAATGAGACGGAAGGTGTTCCATGATGTAGGCGCTGGGAGCACCCTCCAGGTATGAAATGCCGTACAGCTTGGGCGCCAGCTTTCTCTCGGCTAAAAATTGGTGGACCTCCGTCCCATAGTGCGTCTTCACCATTTTGATTATGACCGAGAGCTGGTCGGCACCCTGTTCAAGGGTCCCAAGAAAAATGGGGCTGCCTCTGAAGGCTCCAAGCACCTCACCTGGAGTCAACGGCTGCTGAAAGCAGAGCTCTCCCTCAGCCGTTGAGCTAAAAGGAGTCCATGTTTGGTAAAGTCGTGGGGTAGACGGAGGGAATTTCGGAGGATCCCAGAACTGATCTCTGAAAAAGAGCTTAACACCTTCTCAACAGCAAAAATGACAGCCTTTCTTACGCTAGAAGATCATCGACCCCTTGTTTGAGAGCCGTTAACAGGACAGCAAGTCTCCGCTCTCTACGCCCAGTGTGGTCTATGAGCATGAAGACAGGATCTGCCAGAGGTTCAACATGAACCTTTGAGCCGTCATAAAACCCGCCACAAATGCTCAGCCACGGTCCTAACAAATGAAGGGTAAACAACCATTAAGATCAAAGAGAGTGATGGTCTGCATACCTACGACGCATACTAAAAACATTGGAGCGCCTGCGGCGAGAAACCTGGCATAGCCATGGCATCCTATGTCGGCTTTATCCTTCACCTGCCGGATGTGAATGCGGTAGTTGCCGACATTCTGCATGTACGGGTCCGAATCAGCTGAGGAGGGCTCATTCTTCAGCTCGACGAAAATGCCCGTTTGGGTATTTGCTACCATCGCCATGTCAGCCCGGCCGGAGCATTCACCACCTGCGGTACCTAAAATGGGATGTTCCGTAGTCCAGAAGTCTGGCGGAAAAACGACAAGGGCTTGGATGAAGGCCTCGCGGCGAGCTGACTCTGACTCGTAGGCGCCGCCCATGGTCTCACAAAGCAGGGCGGCAGATAGTTCGGCCTCGGGGGTTGTTGCTGGATTGTGGCTTTCGGTGTGTTTCTGAAATACGTGAAACACTTTGTGGAGGGTGCACAGGGGAAGGCCGGCGTGGCTCGGTGGGCGAAGGCAGAGGGTCGGTTCTCCTTGTGTCTGCCGTGCCGGCCATACCGACCTCTTGCCGAACGAGGAGGGCGGCGGCTCCAGGAATTTGTGGATTTCATGCCACCGAACGCGGAGTTTTGCCATAAAAGCTACCAGACAAAGGGTTTGCCCTGTGGCCCAAGGCTTGTCAACAAAATGCGTCTCGGAAATTTGGAAAAGTGCATACCTGATAAAAGCCTCGGCGGAAGGTATGGAATCCGCCCGATAATCGCCTCAGCCTTGTCATAGGACATAGCGAGTTGCTGAGCTGGGTCCAGACGTGTAAAGGCAACCCACTCCTTGAGAAGCTCCTGATCTTCCGTTGCTAGTCCTTCCTCAAGCCCAGTGCTATACTGGATGATTTTTGCTGAGTCCTTTTTTTATCTGTTCCAGGTAGGTTTGAAGGGTGTCTTCGCGCGCTTTCTTCTTTGGAGAAGAGGGGGTGCCCGTCTCAGCAGGTGCGCTGCGTTTATTGGGGCGCACGTTGGCAGGGGTTGAGGGTTCAGAAGAGGAGGAAGTCTCCAACGGGGAATCCATGTCCGAGGAGGAAAGATCTGATTGAGGAAAGGGTTGCGTTAGAGCACCTGAGGGGGAGGAGTTGAAGGGTGTTCGTGCACCTTGCGTCACTTTTAGAATGCGGCTCAGCGGCCCGGACTGGTCCTAGCACAATAGGCCTACGCCTACCCGAAACTCCGATCGATATGCAGGGAGGAAGTTCCGAGAATGACCGGGTAGCGAAAAGCCGCATGGCTGCCGTGCGGATTCGTCTAGTGCGCAGGTGCTGAGTCTGCATCAGTCTGCACCTGCGCGTTACTGCTCAAGTAGCAAAACTGCACGTGATTGCGGATTTGTTGCCACCGAAAGGCGTTTTGATGGCATTTTGCTATACACTCCCACTAAGAGGCCTGCAAGCAAGAAAAAAGGACGCGTCTGAGCTTCAACCCTGGAGACGACTGCGGACGATTGACTGCCAGCTGAGCTTCTTGGGGTCTTTTCTTCTGCAAGGGGTGCAGGGCGTGCGGTAAGTTTAGCCTACCCCCTCAACCTTTCCAACGCTGGCCGAACGCAGCTGTTGGAGGAGCTGTGCAGCGACCCTGACGTTTGCAGAATGGTGCCGTTTGCTGACCGTAAGCCGTGTGCTTCGAGACATTCGGTCGATTGCTGACGCCTTTTCCAGCTTCTTTCAAGACGCGGTCTCCCGAAGTCTACGAAGAGATCGATGAGAAGCTTGAGAAGCTTGAAAACAGGTATGCGGCGTTGAAGGAGGAAGTAGGCACCAACCTTGGTTTCAAACCCTCCGATCCTGACGGTAGAAGGCCCCCTGCTCCATAGGGTGCAAACGAAAATGCCTCTGGCGCTGAAAGCCGGATCACGTGACCCGGCGACGGCCTACCTCTCGTTTTCTTGCAAGAGCCGCATACTCTACACCTTGTACACATTCAGCATTTTGAAAAAACACAGGACTCTTTTGCGTATAGTTTGTTTATGATTTTCCTGCCCTTCCGCGTTCTGGTGCGTTTCCACCGCTGTAAAGTGAAGGTAGCTTTCTCGCAGTAATCCATGGCCCTCAGTTTATGCAGTCAAAAATATACAATTCTGGATAGCAAGACGGCGTAGCAGGATGGGTTTGAGAAATGCAACAAGAGGTGGAAGACCAGTGTATCAATTGCACCGACAGCAGCAAGAAGGCAGTCAGAGAAAGTCCAATAAAAAAAAATGCAGAGAAAGGCTGCGAGAACAGCACCAAGAGTGAAGAGGGGTACAACGAAGAGCAAGGAATAGTTCGGCAAAAATAATCAAGAATCGAGTAGAACAGGTTGAGAGGAAGGCGTCAAGAAAATGAAAATGGAAATGAAAAGGGACAGGCCCGAAGGAAGAGAGCAAGGAATGAACGCAAGCGAGGCGAAGGGGTCGAGAGAAAGGCGACGAAAGGTCCACTGATTGGGCAAGAAAAGGGGCCGTAAGGGTATAGAAATGCACAGGCGTGGATCGACGTTGAAAAGCGGTGCAAA
>JANBPK010001513.1:0-49627 GCA_027579435.1 Candolleomyces eurysporus
CGATCGTTGACGCGTCGCACCGGCACCACCAGTGGCANGCAGTAGCAGCGGCAGCGGGGCCTTTCGCTCCATCGTCAGTGGCGTTCGGTGGGACGCTGCTCTTCTTGGTGACGACAGGAGTAGGGATCCCAGACGGCATCCCGAGAGGCGTGCTGAAAATCTTTCCTCGAGTCGGAGAGAAAGGTTCAGGGCGCCGGGGCGTAGTCGTAGGTCGGTTTGTGATAGTACTGAGCGCATCACCGGATTTCGAGACGGTACTGAGAGGGGACACCACCGAAGACACGGCGTGTGACTTGATAGAAGAGACCGGAGGGGATCGCAGAGAAGCCGGAGGAGACCTGACGGGAAGGGAAGATGGGGGTCGCTCTGCGACTGGTTTGAGGCCTGCTGCGGACGAGCGATTGGTCTTTGCTAGAGAGCTTGCTGTTGGGGCAAAAAGTCGGGACGATGTCGAGAGCCTGGAGGACGAGGTGCCCGTGTTTGAGGGTCGTGCTCCTGGGGTCAGCGAAGATTTCTTCGTCCCCATGCTTCCGACGGTACCAGTAGCCGACATCCTTGCAGAGGACAGGCGAGTGCCAACGGATGAGACATGGGCAGAACTGACTCTTGAGGTACCAGTCCCGAGCATCGATTGCTTTCGAGAAGTAGCAGTGGATCCTGGGGCCACGCTGCTTCTGCTCGCTTGTGTTCCAGTGGGGTTGCTTGCAAGACTTCCCCTTGTCGACTGGGGAGCAAATGCTGGGATGGGAGATCTGGCACGAGCGGAGGAAGCAGCGGTCGGGCGCGTCAGATGACTCTCGGCGCTCTTCGCTTCTGGAGCCACACGACTCGACGAAGCAGTAGCCATCGTCGTGCTCGGCTTTGCTACTGAAGGCTTCTTGACGAGGCGGTTAGGTCCATTGGGCTTGTCATCGTTCTTGGGCTTCGGGATAGCGCTCGATGTCGCAACAGCGGTATTGGCGGGTTTACCGCGATTCCAAACACTCTGGACCAGTGATTTGGCAGAAGACAAGAATCCAAATCGCGATGGCTTGGGCTTGGGGGCTAAAGCAACAGTATGAGCAACCGTAACGGTAACGTGACGAGAGAAAATACCCACCTATACTGACTCTACCACTGAGTCTGCCACTGCGCCGGCCATGCATGCCACCATTAGCAGCACTGCTCCGACGCTTCGCTTTGTTCATGTCCAGCTTCCGCCGGATGGCCTGTCGTTCCTTCTCCTGCTCAGCTCTCTTCTCCTCCTCTTCCGTGGCTGCTTTCGAGCCTTCGCCTTCGTTGGAGGTCGAGGCATCTGATACGACACGGATTCGCTTTCCTGCCCTCTCTGTTTGCTCCTCGGGCTCGTCGTCGTCGTCATCATCATCATCGCCGAAGGCCCCAGGAATGGCTCTTGGGTGCCTGCCATTGCTGACAACCCTAGTTCCACTCGGTCGAGGAGCTCCAATTGGTCGACGGTTGACGGGCGCATCAGAGGGTGCAAGGACGCTAGATTTACGCTTCTTGCCTGCAACTGGCGCGCTATCCAAGCCTCTATCTGCTCGTCGCTTCATATAACCGTCGATGCCTTCCATCTTCTGGAATTCTTGCTGATGTGCCGTTTCGAATTTCTCCTTCAACTCTGCACGGGAACGAGGGAGGGCTGCGGTGGGCCTGGATTCGAGTTCAGATCTGTTGGTAGCTCCAGGATGCAGTCGACTTATGATCGTCGTGTCTACGCCATCGACGCCTTGGTCTTGCAAGCGCTTGTTCATCTCTTCGAGGACGCTTGCAGCAGCAGTCTTGAACTGTGCATCGGAGACGCGGTGCTGAGGGAGAGGGGATCCAAAAACGAACGGATCGGGGGTCCTGCTAGTGGCCGTAGTCGACGTAGTGGGCTGGGGGTTGGGTGTCCTAATGACGCCCTCCATGGCTTGTCCAGCGGACAGAGCTTGAGAGGGACGCGACGGCGATGCCAAGTCGGGTGGCAAATCGCTAAATGTCAATGTTGGATAGATACCCCCTGTGGGTGCAGGACTGGCAGGTCCCGGGCTACCCAAGATCAGGTCAAATGTAGTCTTGAACGGTTTGAGTTGTGGGGTTCCAAAGAAGGTTGGATTGTTCGATGACTCGACGGCACGGTTTGGTACCAAGCGAATGGTAGTGGTCGGTCGGGTCGGTGTGACGGGGCCACCAAGACCCAAACCCATGCTCAATCGCGCATTGGATGGTGCAGGCTGCCCAGGCCGGAGGGCGTGTCCAGGAAGGGGCGTCTCTCCTTCTGTGAGGAAGCCATTCATGGACATCCGCGAAGGATTAAAGGCCAGTGGCTGCGACCCCTCGACTGGCTCGGCGGGTGGTAGCGAGGAGTACGGCATAGCATGTTCCTCCAGCTCATCCTTCCTGGTAGCGACGGTTGTTACGGACTTGGCCGATACGTTGGACTTGTGAGATGAGACGGTAGATTTGGCAGTGGCACCTTTCTTCAGGCCGAGGGAGTTGGCCAGGGCCCTTATGGATGAGCCTACAGTCGACGCTGCGAGTTCGTTAGATTAATCTATCTACAAATGGGTAAATATGAGTTGGTATCTGACTTACATTTCGACGACCCAGTCCCAAATTCCCCAGCCTTACCGCCCCCCAGTGTCTTCATGGAGTTGACGGTGCCCTGGGACGAGGAATTCTCATCTTCCTCTGCTATACTATCCATGACCATTTCCCATCCTTCGCTAGGACGAGGCATGAAGGAGCCTTTTCGTTCCAGTGAAGCCACTGGCGATGAGTCGGGCTCCTGAGCCACTGTATCGCTGGTCTCTTCTTCTTTGTCTTCCTCTTCCCCTTCTTCATCGATTTCGTTGCTTTCTCCTCTAACAGCAATGCTGAGAGGATCATCTTTCGGCAGGGTTTGTGCATGCTGCTTTAATTTCTGGATTAAGTCGACATTCTTGCCTGATGCCTTGATAGAGTGAATCTTGCAGAGTTTGACGAGTTGGTCGCGCTTGAGAGAGTGCAAGGCTGGAGAATTGAAGAGAATCTGAGTAGTAGTGGATGCCATTGCGTCGGTTATGTTGGTGTCATGCAGGTCGTGAGTCGTAACAGGATTAGCGTAAAAAACACGGAAACGTCAACATCAACGATGAAGGGCCCTGCAATCAACATATCATGTGACCGCGGTGGCCTTGTTTGGGCGTGTTAGGCGTCAAAGCCAACCGGCACATGTTCCCGAGGTCAGGGCTCGGATTCATAATAACTACGCAATTGTGATTTCGAACTGGCGCACCCCATTTTTGAATGTTGCAACTGCCAAGATGTGACGCAGAAGCCATCTGACCACCGCCACGGTCGGATATTCCATACACTTTCCTACCGCCTGTCACTTGCCCGTAACCCCGCTTCGCCAGCCCCGGACAGAACTATTTAAGATCAGAACTGCCCCAACCTTACCCACATCTAACTTGCCTCTGCACCCTCTGAGATTACCATGGGCGGTCTGAACGACACTACCACTGCAATTGTGGGCTGCTCTTCCTCTAGTACTTTTTTGGACTAACCTGACCACCGGGCAATCATTGACAGGCAGGAAATGCCATCATGACGCTGACGATCGTCGGATGGGCCACGTCCACTCAGGGGAAACCTCTGAGCCTGCGCCTGACTCGCCAGGAACCTCCCGCAGTCGTTCCAGTCCGAGAATGGCGTGGAGAGGTCCTGCCAAACGGTCCCCCTCCGCGTCCCCAGTCTTCATTGCCTGCGCCGGGCACCAACGAGCTCGTTGTCACCGTCGCAGAGCAGTTGGGGTCCGGTCGCTGCGGCAGTGTGTTCGCGGTCGACACATTGCGCCTGACAGATCCCAACAATCCTAAGATTCGATTACTCTACCCTCAGCCTCCGCATCTTCCTGAGCTCGTCATCAAAGTTGCTGATGCTGAGCACGAAGAATCGTTGAAGCACGAGGCAGCCATTTATAACGAAATGGAGCCCCTGCAAGGCGTTTCCATTCCCCGAGCCTACGGCTTCTTCACAGCCGACCTCGACGCCGACACAGTCGTTCCTTCGCTGTCGTCCGACGTCGCCACCCCTCGGCGCTTGTCCATCGTCGTTCTCGAACGTCTTGGGGAAATGCTCCCGTTGGGCCAAAAGCTTCCGGAAGAGTGGGTCACTTCCTTGTTTCATCAGCGTTTAATCTTGAGACTTACCCAAAATAGAGGTGATCTGTGGGACGTTTTTCGTGATTTGGCACGTCTAGGCATCGAGCAGACAGACATACGCTATTCAAACATCCTCGAGGCGCCGGCGTCAGGGTACGGTCTCCCGGGCCAGGTTTGCCCCTTCCATGGATGCGTGCACTCCTACCGCATCATCGACTTCGACAGCGCACGCAAGACCGACCTCACCCTCAAACGGCACTACTACAACACCCTCGGCTATCTTGGTCCCATTTTGGAAAGCATGAAAAACAACATTGTCCTTGAACCCTGGGATATCAAGGGGAGTACCGGCATGCGTCCTTCCGCCTTGTAATCGCCTGCCCATCCATCCACAATGCATTGCATCATTATGGTGCAAGAAAAAGTCTCAACGACTTTTGGCTAAGCGCCAAATAGCATTTTGACTGTGGCATGTGGAGTCTCAACCACTCCACCTCTTTTTTGTTTTTTTGGAGCATCGATACCCACCATCGGCATTCAACTGTATTCAATTGTAACCCTGTCATGTACATTAATCGCTATCGCATCCGTCCAATATCGCTTTTTCCTGGAGTAATCGAAACACCTCGTACCGTTGCTGCCGCTCAGCGTACACGTTCATGCCTCAATGAAACCCACACCTTCCCAAACATGCCGCTTCCTCCAGATAATTCCATCCTGCTGCACAACTACTGCGTATCACTACTGCGTATCACCTCCTCGTGTCTTGCACGAGGCAAAACAGAACAACGGACATGAAACCACCCAAAGGACAAGTATAGAACACGGCGTTTCCTCGCACAACCCTGAGTTGTACGCTACTCGCTCCCCTCCTTCTCCCCCTGCATCAACGGGAACCTCACGTCGAAAGAAAAAAACAATAATCATGTCGTCACTCTACTCGGTCTCTTCTTCGCATGTGCATGCACCCCGCGCAGGACCCTTTACGACGTTCGACGTCGGCGCCCCATCCGTACACGCCGTCGCCAACGCCCGCATCTACCACACCAACCTGGGCTCCAAAAAGGATGGCCCCTCTTCTTCGTCCGGCGAAGACGACTGGACCTACTCGCGGCTCAAGGGCACCCTGCGGTTCGGCAGGAACTGGGAAGACTTCAAGACCTCGACGATCAGGAACGTGAGGCACGGCAGCGTCAGCGGCGGCGGGGAGATCTCCTCGAATAACAATTCAGAATTGAACACGGGTCGGAACGAGGACCAGTATTGGTTCACCCTCTCCGATAATGTGACCGGCAAGACGATTTGGATGTTCCAGATCCCCGCCACTGGCAATTTCCTGTACGAAGTTGATAGGCCGTTCTTCCATGTTTTCAATGGACGGGTGAGTACCCCCTTATCTCTCTAGCGCTCGTGTCCAAAGTAAATTGAATGAATGATTTGAATGGATGGATGGATGGTGCTGTATGAAATGAATTGAATGGGGTCCTCGGTTCCCGTGCCGCCTTCCCTTCTAAACGCCAGACGCGCAAATACGGGTTCCTCTTCGAAGACGACGAAGACGCGGCGATGTTCGCCAAGAAAGTCATCAACGAGACCTGCAAAGACGGTAAGCATCATTACCACCCTCCTCCTCCTGCATAAGGTGCCGAGAATGCAAAGGCTAACTTGACTTCTCATGAACAGCAACCCCAAAACGAGGCCGAAGCACAAAGAAACAGAGCCGGTCGCCCTACCGCTCTAAATCCCTCATAACGCCCTCCATAACTCGATCCATGATCTCGCTGCCCGCACCCAACTCCTTCAGACATGTATCACACGTAGGCGTCAACGGAGCTGGGGTATTCGAGGTATCCAAAGATCTAGACGCCGCATTCCGAGAAAACCTTATAGCGCTCCAAAACGGTGCTAGCGTGAGCATCGTCCAAGAAACAGACGGGTTCGTGGACTCGTTCTGGAGGGACGTCAACAGGAGGTCGAGCATACATCAAAGTGCTACCTCGCATACTTCGCATGCCGCACCTGCGGGGCCGCCTGTCGGCGCGAGTGTGGCAGTATGCTAGAAACGAGGGAACGGAGGAGATTAATGACGCGCTTTACAGCTATTGGGTTTGAATGACTTACGACGTTGGTCTAACTTATTTTGAATGGCCGGCCCAGATATTTGGATGTACAAATGGCACCTGTCCATTAAAATGTATACTAGTGTATGGTCTATGATGTATGCTCTATGTGTAATGAATGTCAGTGATTAAAACCGGGTCAGATCACGACCGAATATCCCTGTTAAAGAGATGTCAGTATCACCGACTCGGAGCGAGAGGGGAAGCCACGAACAGTTCATGAACCAGTATGTAGGAACCAGAATCCTGCGGGGGAAAAGAGCATCAGATCCCGTGAAACGAAAGGTCAGGCGACACGAAAGGAGACTTACTTATTCCTCCAACTCAAAGTCATAGTGAAATATGCCGATCTCCATAGTAGCCAAGCAACCCGTCCAGTTTCTTTCGACATGAAGCCCTGCTCTTCTCCCGGTGCGCTCGGTCTATCGTAGATAGCTTTCCTAGAGCCAGTGTAAGCAGACAGTAAGGAGGTTCACACTGAAGAAAATTGGCTCACCAGCTTCCAATATACGCAAGGCTTCCTTGATTGTGGAATTCAAACGGCTTGTCGTGTTCTTGGTCGTTGACAATCTTGTTCAGCTTCTTAGCCATGTACTTGGCTTTCTGACTCGCAACTGCAAAAACGACCAATGGTTAGCATCCTTCTCGACCTTTGAAAGGTGGTGAGCGAAAGAGGAATCACCTTGAGCTGTCGCCGGTAGAGGTGCATCTTCGATTTTCGCAGCATCGCCAATGGCCCAAACATCGGGATTGACTTGACCATCCTCTCTGAAGACATTTAGTTGGTCACTGGTGATGATACTGTATGCATTTGTCAGAGATGAAGTTCGGAATAATGAACAAGGGAGCCAGATCTACCTTGATGTTCTTGGATCCTTCTTCACATCGCCTAATGACTTGACAAGCGGGTTCGGGGCGAGACCTGTACTCCAGACAAGGAGACCAAATGGAACTGAAGTGAAAGGTAGTCAGACAGGAAATCTTAGAGCGAGAATATGAAGTACAACCTTCTCCTTGCTCCTTAACGAACATCTTGCCCTGGAGACAAATCAGAGTCAATCCTCATAGACAGTGGTTTTGCTGACTTACCTCTTCGACTCTTTCGACATGATGTCTGGTCAAGAGATTGATTCCTTCTCGTGCTAAGGTCTTCTCCGTGTACCTGATACCACCGTCAGGAATCTGGGGCACGTGAAAGAGGGCTGACGAGACTTACTTCCTCAAATTTTGGTCAAATGCTCCCAAAATGTTTGGTGCGACGTCGTATACAGTGATTTTTGCAAGACGTGCGAGCGATGGGGGGAAATGCTTCAAGATGTCTGTGTGCAGCAAGTCGTGCAACTCAGCAGCAAATTCTATCCCGGTTGGTCCACCGCCTAGAGCCAGAATGTTACAAGGGTGATCACTAGACACGAACGAGGAAGGGTCGGCGCACCAACAATGCAGAAGTTGAGCAGATTGCGACGCTGGATATCCGTCAAGAAAGGCTGATTCGCCTGCTCGAAACCTAAGGATAGTTGTCAATATGGTCCCTAACTACGAAGCATCATTTGCTGCACATACACTCCAATATCCGAGATCTTATCCTTCGCGCGTCTTTCACGTCCTTCAAGAAGTGTGCGTGCTCCTTGACGCCGGGAACATTGAATGCTGAGCGATATGTGAGTTGGAAGTAAATAAACATAAATGGTCAAGCGTACTTTGAGAGTAGGCACCGACAGCGATAACCAGTTTGTCATAGCGAACGCTAAAGGGCTCGTTTGGAATCAAATGTGAGTGAGACTGGTCGTCCAAAGCTGGTTCTGTATGCAGTGGTCGTGTCGCAGGCATCTACAAGCAAATATGAAGGGATATCCCTTGATTAAGAAATGAAGAGAGGCGTACGCATTTCAACACCTTTTGGTTGAAATCTAAGCTCATTCAGGATCAGTGACAAGTCCAGGAAGGAAGATAAGAAGAAAATACAATACTCACCCACTTCGTCACACCACGCCTGGTAGTATGTCTGAATAGCAGGAATACGCCGTCACTACCGAGCGAGGAGTGAAATTCTAACGCATACATACCACTTTGGGGGCATATCGACGGACCTAGAGACCACAATGAGCAATAAAGTCGTCCCAAAGCAGACTGCTACGAACGGGCTCAATGGCAGTTCGAAATTCCAATGTTCCAACAGCGCAGCTCGCGAGTAGAGGTGTGAAATTGAAATAAGTGTTGGGCGAGATAACCGTCACATCTACAAGGCGTATGGTGAGCCCTTGCGAGCTGGAATTGCCAGAAATCCACATACCCCACTTGTTCTTGTCAATCCCTTTGAGCAGACCATATCCACCCCATCCAGATCCCAAAATGACGAGCCTCTGCTTATATCGACCAGGAGCAAAGCTAAAGTGTCGTGTGCCTGCCAATTGCCGGGTCCACCGTGAGGTTTGAGGAAGCAAGCGGGTGGATTGGCTTGCCCTAACGGAGAGCTGCATGGCGTAGAAAAGAGAACGAGCCCACCGTCTCTGGCGGAACCATGTTTATATACGCGATCGTGGAATGTATGTATGCGGATTAAGCCCAGCGGAGGATATCGGGTTTTCCGAGATCGACGTAAATTAGATTCCGCAGGTGACGCCATCCTGACACATCGGAGCAAGTGGCGCACGACTCCGGTTGGCCCAAGATTCTCTTCGCTGTTTGGAATACCTATTGGACGATATGAGAGGCAGTATCTAGCATTCTGGTGAAGCCAGCAGGAAGAAGAATCGAAGGAATTGAGCTATGCATGATGCCAAGCAACCCACACTGCCCTTTCGCGGTTACGCGCAACATGTCGGGATCCCACCACAGCCCACCACTCCTACGCTCGCCGCAAGTCGTATCGCTCGACATCTTAGATTAACGTTTGAGTCAACCAGTTTCGACATGTCGGTAAGCGCCTACGATTGGTTCGTCTAAAGCTTCATCTCGCGAATTGCGATTGGATACAAATGGGCTTTTTCTATGCTGAGCGGACGAAACCTGTCGAGAAGTGGGTCTCGTGAACATGATTGGCTACTGCCCACTGAACCACCTATCGGAAGCTGTTTTGATCCAGTCTTATCCGAACGGCCAGGCACAACTCGGACCCACGAGCCGCACCGAGACTCCTAGACTTTGGAAGGAAATCTGAAAGATATGGTCGGACACACGCCGAAAGAGCAATTATATTACAAGTTATACAACAAGACGATTCCAATTCATAAGTACTTGGTGTTAGAAGATGACGATCCAGAGTGATGTGACTAGTACAATTCTTTTCCCAACCATTGCTGGGTATTGCCGCTTCAGCTCAAATTCAGAAGGGTTTTCACGGGCAGAAAGTGATAGTGTAGTCGGCCCTCCTATTGGCGTCGCAATGGAAGAGAGAGGAGGGATCGTCGTAAGCATAGGCGTAGGCCCTGGGGCAGCGAGACTTGAAGTAATCGTAGAATGCAACACCTATCCGAGCATGTCCAAAGGTTAGCAACCCAGTCTAAAAAATCGCCACAAGAAATCTTCACTTACCAGAGGCAGGGCACGTGCCAGGGGTGTTGAACTGACCCGTGCAGCAGTTCCTAGAGTTGCCTGGGTTTCCGTCCAAGTTGGCAGAGCATGCCGACCTGCATCCGACTGGGAAGCCCGTAGAGTCGAAGGGACCCCTGAGAGGCTGAGGGCCTAGACAAGACGGGAATCAGGTTGGTCGCTAGTCGGGTGAAGGCAATTAAATGGGAATACATACAGTTTGGTCCCAAGTCAGTAGCGCACTCGGCAACTGGGCAGCCAACATTGTTGCTGATCCTGTGTGTGGCGTATTGGCATCAAAAAAAAAATCATACCACAATGTGCTTGAATCCTCACCTCATAGGAAGGTTGTAGCCATCGACGAGAGAGACTGTTAAAATTTTAAGTCGAAGTACCTCGACACATGACTTTTTAATCCGACTCACCGTCATACGAGTCCTGGCCGTTGGATCCGAGAGTGAACTCGGCCAGGGTGGCGGGAGGAACACCCTGAATTCATCACAAGCAAAATGAGCAGGGAAGATTGTGTGCATAGTCAGGTAAAAGACTCGTACCGTTCCAGTGCAGACCAAGCCTCCATTACAGCCACCGGTAAGACAAGACTGAGCCCCAGGCCTGGAGAAGTCGCAGTTGCGACGCCCCTGAACAACCGCACAGATTAGTAGAAGATCTTCGTTGGACATGGGCGGTGATACATGCCCAAATTCTTCCTGCCCTCCAGTTGTCTGGAACGTTGAATGAGACGCTGGTAAAAGACCCCGCTGCCCATCTGATAATTTGTGAGTTTTGGATGTTCGCTGTAGTCGATAGAAGAGAACATCCGCATACCCATTGGGATGGTTCGGTCTGGCAGAACCGACGTTCAAGTCAGTGAAAATAGCGGGCCTGAAGAAGAACGGTCAGCACGTGTCGTAGATGAAAAAAAAAAGGCGACAAGCAGGCAACATACCAGATGGTGAACGGGCAGGCGTTGTACACCTTGAATAAGAGATGAATGTTAGCCACGAATGTCGAACCTGACGACAGCGTACAGACGTACGGTGAAGGTACGTGCAGCAGCACCAGAGGCGAGTACGAGAGCAGACAGAGCAGCAAACTTCATTCTCAGAGAGAGAGTGTGTGTGTGAGTGTGTGAGTAGAGAATGAGGCAGTTTCCTAGAAGACTAGAAAGGTGAACTGGGGTTCGGCCTCTCATCCAGGATCTCTTTATATCTTCCTAGAAAAAAAAACCAAGGCGATTAAGTTCTGCATCATCAAATCGAGACCATATGCCTCAATTCCTTCCCGAGTACACGAACGTAAGGCATAGGACCCGTGATTCGGCTTTGGGATGCCAGGCATCTGAGGTGAAGACCCAGTGCTGACCGAAACTCAACTGCTGGCCGATTGCTCTCTTCCAGGTGGGTCACGTCCTGATGGACTTCCATTCGGTTGAACTTGCCGCCCTCCATTTTAAGTACATATGGACCTGGTTATTCAAAATCAAACGGCGGTTCTTTGTCGAGATGCTGTTGCTTCTGTTGATTTATACGGGATAATCGGCGGTACATCACCAGTCGTCCTGTCCTAAAGGTGCGTAAATAATGTTTCCATGAACAATGTTGGCTCCATTTACTTACAATTGCGCACACGTTGAACAGAAGGCTCTAATAACAGGCGTGCCTGAGCAACACAGATCCGGGAATTCCCCCATATGCTCGCTTGGGACTCTGTACGCTTCTCGTTCAAGTGACTAGTCCGATACAGGTCATTAAGATTGAATGAACATATAGATGGAGCAATGGGAACGGACCTTAGGTCAGAGTATGATGGATCCGTGGAGGCTGGACGGTGAAGTGTAACGTTATGTCTGCAAAATTCTTCCTCAACATTACTGTATACCCCGTTCTCCCGCTCTGAGAGATGCGAAATTGCTTCGCGAAGGATGATCTTGGCATCCTTTACGAGTCCAAGCTTGGAGTGCATCTACCGGAAAAGCGGAATGGCGAAGCTCCAGTGGACGCTTAACGCGTCTCAGTCAGCCCACGACAGCAGAACAGAACCTGTCCCAACCATGAACATGCACAGCGTGCGATTGAACACCGCACTAGCCGCACCTCGATATTCCAACAGAAGTCGCAAGTTGGGATCGAGGTCAGAACTATTGTCAACCTTGATCTCCGTCCAGAAGTTCACGAAGAGAGTTTGATGCATCTAATCTCGGCCAGGTGCTGCGTAACATCAACAAGTGCCGTATGTCTGGCAATATGCACAACCCGGATAGACCAAGCTCCTAGCGTTCATTGGTAGCCGTAAGCTTGTGAACAAAACTTGAAACGCACCAGCTTTCGTGGACCAGATCAGGAACGCCAGGTACCGACTCGGAGATTCACTACAACACTCCTAGACAAGGGCTAATAGCTTCTGTAGAAGAGGTTGCATAGGGTTAGCTTTAACATTCAAATCAAAGTAGTTCGTGAGAGCAAGAAATATCGTGGTGATATTGGATGGTATGTGTAGGCGTAACCAAAATGTTTACAGGCTGTCACAGCGGTAAGAATATGCTTGAGCAAGATCATATTAGAACGGTTGAAGGAGACTCACGAATAGCTATGAGCGCAGCGAATATGGCGATGACCGCAATGTTATCAATGTAGATGGGGCCAAGGGGCTTCCAGCCAAATAGACGACGATGTGTCTACCTGGGTCGGGTAGGGTTTTCGCCTACGGGGTCCTACCTCATTTGTGGAGATGCCATCATTTTCGGCACACCGGCGAGAAAAGTCCTCATAACTAGTAGCTCCCACTCGCAAACGGTCAGGTTGAAAGATTGACTGGCAACTGAAGGGTCAGACTGCCATAGTCGCTTGCTCAACTGGGAGTCTCTTGGACGAGGCCGTACTTAATGACCTGAATGCCATGGAGCAGGTTAGGTGCATTCCCGCCTATCTTGAGCAATCCAGTCGGCTCCGGTGGATTCAGATTCTCCTGTTTTCGCCGCTCGGAATGCCCGCTGGACGATATCAAGAAGTAATATATAGAATAGCAGTCAAGCAAGCAGTGAGAAGAACCGAAGAAATTGAGTTATTCATGGTGCCAAGCAACCCACACGACCATTTCGCGGTTACGCGCAACACGCCGGGATCCCACCACAGCCCACCACTCCTGCGCTCGCCGCAAGTTGTATCGTTCAACATCTCAGAATGAAGTTTGAATCAACCAGCATCGAATTGTCGGTGGGTGCCTACAATTGGTTCGTTTATTTTGCGACACTGAGGCATTATCTCGCAAACTGCAATCGAGTACAAACAGTCTATGCCGAGCGGACGATAGCTGTCGAGAAGTGGGTCTCGCAATCATGATTGGCTACCGCCTACCGAACCACCTATCGGAAGTTGTTTTGATCCAGTCTTATCCGAGCGGCCAGGGCACAATCTTGGACCTACAAGTCACCGAAACTTGGAAGGAAATTTGAAGGAAATAGTAGGGCACACGCCGAAAGGATAATTATATTACAAGTTATTCAACAAGACGATTCCAATCCATGAGTCCTTGGTGTTACAAGATAATGTTGAAGAGTGATACTAGTACAATTCTTTTCCCAACTATTGGTGAATATTTCCGCTTCAGCTCGATTCGAAAGGGTTTTCATGGGCAGAAAGTGATGGTGTAGTCGGCCCTCCTGTTGGCTTCGCACCGGAAGAGAGCGGTGCCGCTGCCCTCGTCATAAGCATAGACGTAGGACCTGGGGCAACGAGACTTGAAGTAATCGTAGAAGGCAACACCTATCCGAGCACGTCCAAAGGTTAGCAACCGAGTCTAACAAATCACCACAAGACATTTTACTTACCAGAGGCAGGGCACGTGCCAGGGCTGTTGAACTGACCCGTGCAGCAGTTCCTAGAGTTGCCTGGGTTTCCGTCCAAGTTGGCAACGCAAGCCGACTTGCATCCGACCGGGAAGCCCGTAGAGTCGAAGGGACCCTTGAGCGCTTGAGGACCTACACAAGGACGGGAATTAGGTCAGTCGCTAGTCGGGTGAAGGCAATTTAATGGGAATACATACAGTTTGGTCCCAAGTCGGTAGCGCATTCAGCAACTGGGCAGCCGACATTGTTGCTGATCCTGTGTGTGTATGTCGTATTGGCGTCAAAGAAAATAAAAATTCATACCACAATGTGCTTGAATCCTCACCTTACAGGAAGGTTGTAGCCATCGACGAGAGAGACTGTTGAGATGTCAAGTTGAAGTACTTCTACACATGATTTTCTAATCCGGCTCACCATCGTACCAGTCCCAGCCGTCGGATCCGAGAGTGAACTCGGCCAAGGAGGCGGGAGGAACACCCTGAATTTATCACAAGCACAATGATCAGGGAAGACTGTGGATAGTCAGGTAAATGACTCGTACCGTTCCAGCGCGCTCGTCACAGACCAAGCCGCCATTACAGCCACCGGTAAGGCAAGACTGAGGGCCAGGCCTAGAGAAGTCGCAGTTGCGCCGCCCCTAGATAACCGCACAAATTAGTGGAAGATCTTCGTTGGAGGTGCGCGGTGATACCTGCCCAAATTCTTCCTGCCCTCCAGTTGTCTGGAACGCTGAATGAGACACTGGTAAAAGACCCCGCTGCCCATCTGACGATTCGTGAGTTCTGGACGTTCGTTGTATTTGATAGAAGACAATATTTGCATACCCGGTAACATGGTTCGGTCTGGCAGAACCGACGTTCAAGTCAGTGAAAATAGCGGGCCTGAAGAAGAACGGTCAGCACGTGTCGTAGATGAAAAAACAGGCGACAAGCGGGCAACATACCAGATGGTGAACGGGCAGGCATTGTAAACCTTGTATAAGAGATGAATTTTAGCCACGAATGTCAAACCTGAAGACAACGTGCGGACGTACGGTGAAGGTACGTGCAGCAGCACCAGAGGCAAGTACGAGAGCAGACAGAGCAGCAAGCTTCATTGTCAGAAAAAGAGAGAGAGAGAGAGAGTGTGTGTGTGTGTGTAGAGAATGAGGCAGTTTCCTAGAAGACTAGAAAGCTGCACTGGAGTCCAACCTCTCGTCCAGGACCTCTTTATATCGTCCTAGAGAAAACAAGACAAGGCGATTAAGTTCTCCATCTTCGAATCGAGACCGTATGGTTTAGTTCCTTCCTGAATACACGAACGTAAGGCATAGAGACCCGTGATTCGGCTTTGGGATGCTAGAGCATCTAAGGTGAAGACCCAGTGTGGACCAAAACTGAACTACTGGCCGATTGCTCTCTTCCAGATGTCCTGATGGACTTCCATTCGGTCGAACTTGCCGCCCTCCATTTTAAGAAAATATGGACCTGGTTATTCAAAATCAAACGGCGGTTCCATATGTCGAGATGCTGTTGATTTATACGGGATAATCGGGGGTACAGCACCAGTCGTCCTGTCATAAAGGTGATTAAATAACGTTTGCATGAACAATGTTGGTTCCATTTACTTACAATTGCGCACACTTTGAGCACAAGGCTCTAATACCAGGCGTGCCTGAGCAACACAGATCTGGGAATTCCCCCATCTGCTCGCTTGGGACTCTGTACGCTTCTCGTTCAAGTGACTAGTCCGATAAGGTCACTAAGGCCGAACGAACATATAGGTGGAGCAGAGAGAACGGACCCTAGGTCAGAATATGATGGATCTGCGAAGATGGACGGTGAAGTGTAACCTTATGTGTGCAAAATTCTTCCTCAACTTTACTGTATACCCCGTTCTCCCGTTCTGAGAGATGCGAAATTGCTCCGCGAAGGATGATCCTGACCCCCTTTACGAGCCCAAGCTTGGAGAGCATCTACCTGAAAAGCGGAATGGTGAAGCTCCAGTGGGAGCTTTGACCTCGTCCATACGGTATTGGACTAGAGATGGCTGAAAATAAGAACGCGTCTCGATCGACCCACGACAGCAGAACAGAGCCTATCCCAGCCATGGACATGCACGATGTGCGATTGACCGCCGCACCAGTTGCGCCTCGATTTCCCGACAGAAGTCGCAAGTTGGAATCGAGGTCAGAACTATTGTCAACCTCGATCTTCGTCCAAGAGTCCACGAAGACTCAAGTTCGATGCATCTAATCTCGGCCAAGTCCTACATAACACATCAACAAGTGCTGTATGCACAACCCGGATAAACCAAGCTCCTAGCGCTCATCGGTAGCCAGTCGTAAGCTTGTGAACAAAACTTGAAACGCACCAGCGACCAGATCAGTAACGCCAGGTACCGACTCGGAGATTCACTACAACACTCCTAGTAGGTTCTATAGGATTAGCTTCAACGTTCAAATCAAAGTAGTTTGTGAGAGCAATAAATATCGTGGTGACATTGTATGGTAGGTGTAGGCGTAACTAACATGTTTACACGCTGTCACAGAGCGGAGGATGGCGGCTAAGAATATGCTTGAGCAAGAAGATCATATTAGAACGGTCGAAAAACACTCACGAATAGCTATGAGAGCGAATATGGCGACGACCGCAATGTTATCAATGTAGATGGGGCCAAGGGGCTTCCAGCCGAACAGACCCTAGTCCTGGGTCGGGTAGGGGTTTCACTCACGGGGTCCTACCCCATTCTGGAGATGCCATCATTTTCGGCACACCGGCGAAAGAAGTCGAGCCCTATAGCTAGTGGCTCCCTCTCGCAAAATGGTCAGTTCAAATGTTGACTGGCAACTGAAGGTTCAAGCTGCCATAGTGGCTTGCTCGACTGGGAGTCTCTTGGACGAGGTCGTACTTCATGGCCTAAATGCCACGGAACAGGTTAGGTGCATTCCCGCCTATCCTGAGCAGTTCATTGACAGTCGGCTTCGGTGGATTCAGATTCTCCTATTTTCGCTGCTCGGAATGCCCGTTGGACGATATCAAGAGGTGATATATAGAATAGCAGGAGCGAGTAGTAAGGAAAATCGAAGAAATCGAGTTATTCATGGTGCCAAGCAACCCACACTACCGCCACAGCCCACCACTCCTGCGCTCGCCGCAAGTTGTATCGTTCAAAATCTCAGGATGAAGTCTGAATCAACCAGCATCGACTTGTCAGTGCCTATGATTGGTTCGTCTACTGTGCGACACTGAGGCCTTATCTCGCAAACTGCGATTGAGTACAAACAATCTATGCCGAGCGGACGATAGCTGTCGAGAAGTGGGTCTCGCAATCATGATTGGCTACCGCCTACCGAACTACCTGTCGGAAGCTGTTTTGATCCAGTCTTATCCGAGCGGCCAGGGCACAATCTTGGACCCACAAGTCACCGAAACTTGCAACGAAATTTGAAGGAAATGGTAGGGCATACGCCGAAAGGACGATTATATTACAAGTTATTCAACAAGACGAATTCCAATCCATGAGTCCTTGGTGTTACAAGATAATGTTGAATAGTGATATTAATACAATTCTTTTCCCAACTATTGCTGGGTATTTCCGCTTCAGTTCAAATTCGAAATGGCTTTCACGGGCAGAAAGTGATGGTGTAGTCGGCCCTCTTGTTAGCTTCGCACCGGAAGAGAGCGGTGCCGCTGCCCTCGTCGTAAGCATAGACGTAGGACCTGGGGCAACGAGACTTGAAGTAATCGTAGAAGGCAACACCTATCCGATCATGTCCAGAAATTAGCAAGCCAGTCTAAAAAATTACTATAGTAAAAATTTCACTCACCGGAGGCAGGGCAAGTGGCGGGGGTGCTGAACTGACCCGTGCAGCAATTCCTAGAGTTGCCTGGGTTTCCGTCCAAGTTGGCAAAGCAAGCCGACTTGCATCCGACCGGGAAGCCCGAAGAGTCGAAGGGACCCTTGAGCGCTTGAGGGCCTAGACAAGGACGGGAATCAGGTTAGTCGCTAGTCGGGTGAAGGCAATTCAATGGGAATACATACAGTTTGGTCCCAAGTCGGTAGCGCACTCGGCAACTGGGCAGCCGACATTATTGCTGATCCTGTGTGTGTATGTCGTATTGGCATCAAACAAAATAAATTCATACCACAATGCGCTTGAATCCTCACCTCACAGGAAGGTTGTAGCCATCGACGAGAGAGACTGTTGAAATGTTGAGTCGAAGTACTTCTGCACATGATTTTTTAATCCGGCTCACCATCGTACCAGTCCCAGCCGTCGGATCCGAGGGTGAACTCGGCCAAGGAGGCGGGAGGAACACCCTGAATTTATCACAAGCAAAATGAGCAAGGAAGATTGTGTGGATAGTCAGGTAAAGGACTCGTACCGCTCCAGTGCGCTCGTCACAGACCAAGCCGCCATTACAGCCACCGGTAAGGCAAGACTGAGGGCCAGGCCTAGAGAAGTCGCAGTTGCGTCGCCCCTAGATAACCGCACAAATTAGTAGAAGATCTTCGTTGGAGGTGCGTGGTGATACACACCCAAATTCTTCCTGCCCTCCAGTTGTCTGGAACACTGAAGGTGACCTTGGTAAAAGACCCCGCTGCCCATCTAATGATTCGTGAGTTCTGGGCGTTCGTTGTATTTGATAGAAGATAATGTTCGCATACCCGGTAACATGGTTCGGTTTGGCAGAACCGACGTTCAAGTCAGTGAAAATAGCGGGCCTGAAGGGGGACGGTCAGAACTTGTTGCAGATGAAAAAACAGGCGACAAGCAGGTAACATACCAGATGGTGAATGGGCAGGCGTTGTACACCTAAAATTCAAGATGAATGTTAGCTACTACCGTCAAACCTGACGACGACAACGTGCAGACGTACGGTGAAGGTACGTGCAGCAGCACCAGAGGCGAGTATGAGAGCAGACAAAGCAGCAAATTTCATTGTTAGAGAGAGAGTGTGTGTATGGAGAACGAGGCAGTTCCCTAGAAGACTAGAAAATTGCACTGAAGTTCAACCTCTCGTCCAGGACCTCTTTATATCTTCCTCGAAAAAACGCCAAGACCATAAAGTTCTGCATTGTCGAATCGAGACCGTATGCCTTAGTTCCTTCCTGAGTACACGAACGTAAGGCATAGGGACCGTGATTCGGCTTTGGGATGCCAGACATCTAGGTGAAGACCCAGTGTCGACCAAAACTAAACTACTGGCCGATTATTCTCATCCAGATGAGTCGCGTCCTGATGGACTTCTTTTCGGTCGGCTGTACTTGCCGCCCTCCGTTGAGAGTACATATGGATCTGCTATTCAAAATCAAACGGCGGTTCGATATGTCGAGATGCGGTTGCTTCTGTTGATTTATACGCGTTGATTTATACGCGTTGATTTATACGCGGTAATCGGCGGTACAGCACCAGTCATCCTGTCCTAAAGGTGTGTTAGCAATGTTCATACAATGTTGGCTCCATTTACCTACAACTGCGCACACGTTGAACACAAGGATCTAACCACGCGTGTCTGAGCAATACAGATACGGGAATTCCCCCATCTGCTCGCTTGGGACTTTGTACACTTCTCGCTCAAGTGACTAGTCCGGGTCTATGATCGATTCAGGTCATTGAGGTCGAGTAAACACATAGATGGAACAATAGGAACGGACCTTGAGTCAGAATATGATGGATCCCCGAAGACTGGGCGGCGAAGGGTAACGTTATGTCTGCAAAGTTCTTCCTCAACTTTACTGCATACCCCGTTCTCTCGTTCTGAAAGATGCGAAATTGCTCCGCGAAGGATGATCCTGGCCCCATTTACGAGCCTAGAAGGTTGATGCCTAAGCTTGGAGAGTATCTACCTGAAAGCGGAATTGTGGAGCTCAAGTGAACGCTTTGACCTCGTCGATATGATATTGGATTAGGGATGGCTGAAAACGAGAACGCGTCTCGGTCGGTCCATGACAGAATCTGTCCCAACCATGCACATGTACGACGTGCGATTGACCGCCGCACCAGCCGCACCACCATATTCCAACAGAAGTCGCAAACCTGGAATCGAGGTCAGAACTATTGTCAACCTTGATCTCCGTCCAGGGGTCCACGAGGAAAGAAACTTTGAACGCATCTAATCTGAGCCAGGCTACGTAAGGCATCAACGGCGGCTGTACGTCTGGCAATATGCACAACCCGGATAGACGGAGCTCCTGGTGTTCATCGGTCGCCGTAAGCTTGTGAACAAAACTTGAAACACTCCAGCTTTCGCGGACCAGACCAGTAACGGCAGGTACCGAGATTCACTACAACGCTCCTAGACAAGAGCTAATAGGTTCTGTAGAAAGGTTTGTATGGGATCAGCACTAACACCAAACCAAAGTCGCTCGTGCTCGAGAGCAAGGAAGAATCCTGGTGATACTGTCGTGGTAGGCGTAACTAAAATGTTTACAGTATTCGGATTTGAGGGCGGTGCGGAGGATGGCGACCAAAAATATGCTTGAGCAAGAATGTCATATCAGAACGGTCGNAAAAAAACTCACGAATAGCAACGAAAACAGTGAGAATATGGCGATGACCGCCATGTTATCAATGTAGATGGGGCCAAGGGGCTTCCAGCCGAGCAGATACCCTGGTCCTGGGGCGGGTAGGGGTTTCGCCTACGGGGTCCTACCCCATTTCTGGAGATACCGTCATTTCGGCACACCGGCGAGAACAAGTCGAGCCCTCATAACCTCGCAAAGCGCCCAGGTTGAAATGTTGACTGGCACAAGCTGCCATGGTGACTTGCTCGACTGGGAGCCCCTTGGATGGTGCGATACTTGATGACCTGAGGCGATGGAACAGGTCCTCACATTAAGATTAACCGCCATCCTATTAATACACGCCATCCTGACATCGGAGCAAGTGGCGCCCGACTCCAGTTGGCCCCAGTGGATTCAGATTCTCCCATTTTCGCTGGACGACATGAAGAGGTGATATGTAGCAAAGTGGTCAAGCCAGCAGAAGCGAAGAAATTGATTCTTTCATGGTGCCAAGCAGGCCACAGTACCCTTTCGCAGTTACGCGCAACACGTCGGGATCCCACCACAGCCCACTACCCCTGCGCTCGCCGCAGGTCGTATCGTTCAGCACTCAGATCGAAGTCTGAATTAACCGGTCTCGACTTGTCGGTGGATGCCTACGATTGGTTCGTCTATTTTGCGGCACTATGGCCTTATCTTGCAGACTCCCGACGATTGTATACAAACGGGCTTTTTCTATGCCAAGCGGACGAAATTGTCGAGAAGTGGGTCTGGCGGTTATGATTAGCTACTGCCCACCAAACCACCTATCGGAAGCTGTTTTGACCCAGTCCTATCCCAACGGTCAGGGCGCGAGCCTGGACCCACAAGTCGCACCGAGACTCAAGTTTCCTTCCAAAGCCTTTGAAGGAAATGGTCAGACACATACCGAAAGAGCGATTATATTACAGGGTATTCAACAAGGCGATTCCAATACATAAGCCTTTGGTGCTAGGAAGTGTTGAGAAGTTAAAAATCTTTTTCTAACGAGTGGTGGGTATTGCCGTCTCAACTCAATTTTAAAACGGTTTTTCACGGGCAGAAAGTGATGGTGTAGTCGGCCCTCTTGTTAGAGGCGCACTGGAAGAGCGCGGTGCCGCTGGACTCGTCGTAAGCATAGACGTAGGACCTGGGGCAGCGGGACTTGAAATAATCGTAGTAGGCAACACCTATGCGAACACGTCCAAAGGTTAGCAAGCCAGTCTAAGATCTCCACGAGAATCTTTTCACTCACCGGAGGGAGGGCACGTGGCAGGGGTGCTGAATTGACCCGAGCAGCAGTTCCTAGAGTTGGCTTGGTTTCCATCCAAGTTGGCAAAGCATGCCGACTTGCAGCCGACCGGGAAGCCCGAAGAGTCAAACGGACCCTTGAGAGGGGAAGGGCCTAGACGAAGACGGGGATCAGGTCAGTCGCTAAGCAAATGAAGGCAATTCAATTGGAATACATACAGTTTGGTCCCAAGTCGGTAGCGCACTCGGCAACTGGGCAGCCAACATTGTTGGTGATCCTGTAGTGTGTGGCGTATTGGCATCAAAAAAGAATTCATATCACAATGTGCTTGAATTCTCACCTCACAGGAAGGTTGTAGCCATCGACGAGAGAGACTGTTGAAATGTTAGGTCGAAGAACATTGACGCATATGANTTTTTTAATCTGACTCACCATCGTACCAGTCCAAGCCTTCGGCTCCTCCGAGCGTGAACTCGGCCAAGGAGGCGGGAGGAACACCCTAGGTTTATCACAAGCACAATGAGCAAGGAAGGTCGTGTACACTGTCAGGTAAAAGACTCGTACCGCTCCAGTGCGCTCGTCACAGAGCAGGCCACCATTGCAGGCGCCAGTAAGGCAAGCCTGAGGACCAGGCTTGGAGAAGTCGCAGTTGCGCCGAGCCTGTAATAGAAAACGCCACAAATTAGCAGAAGGTCTTCGTTGGACATCGGCGGTGATACATACCCAAATTCTTCCCGCCCTCCAATTATCTGGAACGCTGAAGGACACCTTGGTATAAGCCCTGGCTTCCCATCTAATGGTTCGTGAGTTCTGAATGTTCGCTGTATTCGATAAAAGAGAACATCCGCATACCCAGTAGGATGGTTCGGCTTGGCAGAACCGACGTTTAAGTCAGTGAAAATAGCGGGCCTGAAGAGGAACGGTCAGCACGTGTCCTAGATTAAAAACAGGCGACAGGGGGGCACATACCAGATGGTGAACGGGCAGGCATTGTACACCTAAAATTAGTCATGAATGTGAGCCGTGAATGTCAGACCTGGCGGCGACAACGTGCAGACGTACGGTGAAGGTACGTGCAGCAGCACCCGAGGCGAGGACGAGAGCAGACAAAGCGGCAAACTTCATTGTCGGTGTGTGTGTGTGTGTGGAGAGAGAACGAGGCGGTTTCCTAGATGACTAGAAGGCTTGCACTGGGGTCCACCCTCCCGTCCAGGACCTGTTTATATATTCCTCAAAAAAAGCCAAGGCAAATTAGTTCTGCGTCATTGAAACAAGACCGTATGGCTTGGTACCTTCCCGAGTACACGACCACAAGGCATAGGGACCCGTGATTCGGCTTTTGGGATGCCAGACATCCAGGTGAAGACCCGATATCGACCAAAACTGAATCACCAGCCGATTGCTCTCATCCAGATGAAGTCGCGACTTCCTTTCGGTTGTACTTACCGCCCTCGGTTGCCAGTACATATGGACCTGCTATTCAAAATCAAACGGCGGTTTTGATGTGTCGAGATGCCGTTGCTTCTGTTGATTTATACGGGTTAAGCGGCGGTACAGCACCAGTCGTCCTGTCCTAAAGTTGTGTGAATACTGCTCATATGAACAACGTTGGCTCCACTTACTTATAATTGACCGCACGTTGAACGCAAGGCTCTAACACCACACGCACCGAGCAACACAGATACGGGAATACCCCGGTTTGTTCGCTTGGGAGAGGCTCTGTACGCTTCTTGTTCAAGTGACTAGTCCGGGTCTACATAATCAGTTCAAGCCATCGAGGTTGGGTGAACACATGGATGCAACAGTAGAAACGGACCTTGGGTCAGAAGATGATAGATCCGCGAGGGACTGGATGGTAACGGGTAAAGTTAGATCTGCAAAGTTCTTCTCCATCTTGACTGAACAACCCGTTCTGAGAAATGCGAAATTGCTCCGGGAAGGATGATCGGGCCGCCTTTACAAGTGTAGAAAGGCTAATGCCTAAGCTTGAAAAGCGTGGTCAGCTGAAAGCGGAATGGTAAAGCTTCAGTGGACGCTTTGATCTCGTGCGGCTCGGCACTGAACTGGCGATGCCTGAAAATGAGAGCGTGCCTCGTCCTAGTAGCGTCACACCAGGACACAATCTGTCTCAACCAGCAGATAACACTGTTGTGATGTACGATTGACCGTCACACCAGCCGCAGCCCTCCGATTTCCCAACAGAAGCTGCAAATCCAGAACTGAGGTCAGAACTACTGTCAACCCTGATCTCCGTCCCAAGAGTCCACGAGGAAAAAAAATATTTGAATACATCCCACCTCGGTCAGGTGCTACGCAACGCATCAACGGCAGCTGTACGTCTGATAATATGCACAAGCCGAGTAGACCAAACTCCCTAGCGGTCATCGGTAGTCGTAAACTTGTGAACAAAACTTGAAACGCACCAGGTTTCCGTGGACCAGACCAATAACGGCAAGCACCTCGATTCACGGCAACACTCCTAGACAAGAGCTAGTAGGTTCTGGAGNAAAAAGGTTCGTATGGTATTAGCATTAACATTCAAATCAAAATAGTTCGTGAGAACAAGAAAGATCATGGTGATATTGATGTGTGGTAGGCGTAACTAAAATGTCCTGTGGGTAACAATACGATCCTCGGTAGTGCATCGACTATCCAATGTGAAGGAGAAAGAAAAAAGAGTCCAATATGAATCACCAAGCGTCGGAAATGAAGGGAATTAAACGCGTCGTAAAGGAAAGGGGTCTATGCATGTCATAAGAATGTCATCATTACAGGGTGTTACAGAGTGAGCATTCGAATTTGAGGGCGGTGCGGAGGACGGCGGCTAACAACATGCTTGAGCAACAAGATCATATTAGAACAGTCGTAAAAACACTCACGAATAGCAATAAGAGCAACGAATATGGCGATGACCGCAATGTAGATGAGACCGTACTTGATGACCTGAATACGACGGAACAGGTTAGGTGCATTCCCGCCTCAAATTCAGATTAACCGCCAACTTACAATCCAGCGACGCTGCCGTTTCTGTTTCGGAGAATAGAGAGGGGCACGAATCTGCTTCGATGGTCGAAGCCAGACTAAAATAGTAATATGAATCAGCAAAAAAGAACTTTAAAAACTTTCATATGATAAACTCACAGAGGATGGTCGAATGGAATCGGTCAACGTAAGGGATGAGAATGGGTGGTGTGAGCATGAAAAGAAGGAAATGGCCCAGAAGGAGATCACCACTCCAAAGCGACAATTCAACAATCTTGACAATGAACTCTCGCGCAGGCTGGGACATGACATGCGTTCCCAAGCCACGGCCATACCATCGACCCGACCACCATGCCATGTTCGTCTCGTCATGCTTGAACTCGCGGGAAAGGAAGACGGAGATCAAGACTTTGTGGATAGCTCGCTGAATCGCAATCACCGCAATGAGACCAATAACAGCGTGAGACGCATTCCATCGTTCGAGGAACCACTGCAAGACAAAAAAGGATTCAGTAAAAATGGCAAGCCGAATAACAATCCAACACAACGTACGAGGAATTCGAAAGCTCCAACAATACCCAGCACGGCAAGACCATGAACAATGGCTGCCATAACAGACCCGAATTTTGAGTTGTTGGAGAAGATGGGGCCAATGAACAGCGAGACCAAGAACTGGATGACGAGAATGGCAGCATTCCAAACGATGGGTCCGAGGGCGATGATGGCGATACGAATCAGAGGGCTGGGAGGGAGCCTGCCGTCCACTGGGATCGACTTGACGAACAGGTACGCAATGGTGAACAATACCGCCATNAAAAATCGGGAAAATGATCTCCGAAAAGATAACGGCCCGCCAGGTCGCGCGAGGCGTATCTCCCGACAGCTTCTCTGAAGGTTTCCCAAGTCGCTTCTTCTTATAACCCGTGATCATCGTTCGCGAGAGACGGCAGTAACCAATCCACGAGTTCGCGTGCGACTTTGAGTTGCCTCGAGTCATCCATCGCAAAAACTCCCTATAGGCTCGATTAGCATGGATGTTACCTCGATCTATCCAGATAAACGCTTACCTATAGTCGATGATGAAGTCGGTGAAGACGAATTGATGGGGGTTGAACAGGAACGGCGAAACACACAACGCAAGAATGGAGATCCAGAAATAGATCAGGAACGGCGTCCAGAGCGTCAATGTCACGTAGAGCAACATGAGCAGTGTTCGCATTCCAAGGTAGATGCTGGGTCCGGCAAATCGGGAGAACAAGATGCTGAAATAGATACGACTCGTCGCGAAACCACGGCCTGTGGCGATATATCGAGCACCGCCAAAGGTTAGATTGCTCAAGATGGAATGGGTATAGATCTGGGTGGAGAAGACCTCGAATGCGGGGGAGAGGGATCCAAATTGCTTCGCCAGCCTAAAGACAGCTTTCCATGTTCCACGCTCCACGAGTTCTAGGAGGATATCAGACCGGTAAAGCAACACGGAAGAAAAGAGAACACACCTTGAAGGAAGAGGGGCAAGAACGAGATCATGAAGACCAAGAAGATACTGATAATGCAGCGCTCGATCCACTCGAAGACAGGGGCGAGGTTGTAACATCCCGATTGATCACCAATCAATTGTCCAGACGACGTGTATGTGCAAATGGTAAGGCTGGAGTTCAGAGTTCCCAAGAAGACCACTGCAAGTCTATATCAGTATCAATAGGACAAAGTGAGAGGACCAAAAAAACTCACTGGTGACGATGAAGACTTGAACCGACAAGATGACCAACATGTTATTGATATGGAATCCAGGGTGACCATAGTAGAAGGTCAAGAACCTGTCGATGGGGAGCTGCGTTCCAAGGTAATAGTACTCGCGACTGAGCATCTGTTCACCCATACCAGTTCCAATCTTCGTCTGGAAGTTGAGGATAGTACCGAACCCGAGATCACGACCTTTCCCACACTGGTAGTACTCGGTATGCTTGATGCGTCCACCACGACCAAAGGCGTTCATCCCGGCGTAGATATCTTCGTTCAAGTGCAAACCCTTCTGAGCCTTGGACACACCACCACGAGTCGTCATGAACATCGCGTTGAGGAAATCGGGGTGACCATAGTGAAGCTTGCCGCCAATCCATGCCATCGAACGAGCCGAGAGGGTACCGAATGTCTGTTCCTTTCCAGCGGCCAAGTCACCAAGAATACCAATGTTCTCCGAGAAGATGTACTCGCGAGCACCGACGATGGCAACGGGGGAGGACTTGAAGTCGCGATGACCCCATTGCGCGTACGGGCTTTGACTGGACACAGAGTACTCCTCGAATTCCGCGAGAACGTTGCGAATCTTGAGACATTCCTCGAGGTAGTTGTCCTGGTTGGCATCGATGAGCTGGAGGTATTCACCGCGGTAGAAGATAATGGCGTGGTTCTGGTTGTCCGATTTGCCGTCACCGAGAATGGGATTGCCTGGAAGCTCGATCCTGAACTTGGGCCTCCTGCGTCCGGTTTCGTGAATGAACTCGCTGTGTCCGTCGATGAGAGCAGAGAAGATGCGTGACTCTCCGCCTTCCTTGCGAGGGGGCTCTTCTTCCAAGTAGACGATTTGCAGATCGGGGTAGGCGCGAAGAAGGAACTCGGCATTCTCTTGTTCTTCCGTGTTGAACTTGGAGTAACGTTGCATAGCGACGACAAACTTGAACTTCCTTCGTGCCATCCTCTCCAACTCCCGTTCCAACTTGTCCGTGTTCCCACCAAAGAGCTGAACGATCTCGGGGTTCTCGACGCGGTACAGCAACTTGATAGCCTTGGAGTAGTTCATCATGCCGGAGACAGTGCGATAAAGGGTCTGTGCACGGAGGGATGCCCAAATACGAGTACGAAGGGTGAATTCCGGAGACGAGTTCTTGAAGCCGAGGAAGTAGTAGGGAAGGTCGTCTGTCTTGGACGGGGACTTCTCGTCATGAGCAAATGGATTGACGCCGTTGAACATTGCCGATTCTTCAGCCAGAATTTTGGTGTCCTTCACGAAGTTCTCCCATTCGATGGGGTGGAGCTGCTTGAGGTATTCGAGGAGGGTGACCCGTGTGTTGTGGTTCTCCTCGCGAATGATTTCTCGGAGAGAGAGCAGCGTCTGAAAGCAAGCGTCAGAACTGGATCTTCAGCCGTAAGAACAGTAGACATACCTTTTCGTTGTAGTGAGGCGTCAGGACGGTGAACGTGGGCATAGCATCGACAGGCAGGGGCTCGGGGATGGTTGTGGTAAGAGATTGAGCAAAGAAAGAGATACGACGTTCCGCCTCACTGCCAGCAGGGAAGAACTCGCCCTTGATGCCTTTGTCACCCTGGCTAATGAAGAATGGAGGAGCACGCAAGCTTCTTCGACCGCCGGCGCCAGTCTCCACTTGGTGGTAGAGCAGCTTTTGCACATGGTCAATCGACAGCAAATGTTCACGATACATGGAAATGATGATGGCGTTCCAGATTTGAGAGACCAGGACCTGATACAATGTCAGAATTGAACAACACGAATAAGGAAGACAGACGCACCTTGGGCTTGTACTTGACTTCCATATCGCCTGTGGCAAGCAGCTTGGAGTAGATCCTCTTGGGTAACCGGGTGTAGATGTCCCTCCACGGCGTCCAAATCGACAAACCCAAAGAGAAGGAACGAGCAATGCTGAATGTAGCGTTCCAGATCACATACCAAAGGAAGGTGTCCAAGAAGAAGAGGATGAGGTCCATGATGTACATGATTGTGAGGGTAAAGGCGGCATGGTTGGTGCAAAGTGCGTTGCCGAAGAACCTATCGCTGCATCCTTGAATCTTCATGTGCACCATCGCTCGAATTGGGAATCGGAATGAGAGGGTGAGGAACCAGTACGACTCGACGCATTTGCATCCGAATACCAACAACCAGAGCGCAATAGACCCAATGCGGTTTTGTTTCGGTAGAGCGGGGTAGCTAGCGGTGAAAGTCTGGCTTGCCAGGTATTTCCGCGACTTCCCTGCAACACGGTCACCAAACATCCGACCTGATGGCACGATGGCAAATAGGAGGGCGGCCACAACGGAGATGAAGAACTGGACAATTCCAAGGACGAGGGCCAATTGTCCACCATTGCCTCTGGACTCGACAATAGCAACATAGATGGTTGGGCCACCTGTAAGAGCAAGGGTGATGAACAAGAAGAGAAGGCGACGGGTAAGATGGGAGGTATTGTTCCAGGTTGTTGGGATGTAGGAGAATTCGGCGAGTGTGGCGAGAATCATAATGATCGTTGCTACTGCACCACCCAGAGCAGTGGCACTCCATGCCATTGCAGTCGAGTCCCTGGTTGCGGTCGAGTCCTTGACCTGAAAGCGGTAGACGGTCGGGGAATTGTATGCTGTGTAGAAGTAGAACAGGGCAATGTGGATGACCCAGATTCGGTTGAAATTGACAAGGAGATGGCCGAAGGAACGTTTCTCGTAGTATGTCTTGAAAAAGGCTCTGTTCCAATCGATTCTGTCGAATTTCGTGAATCGTTGCGACGGTGGGAGATCGATGAGGCGCAGCTGGAAGCATGTTAGACCCAGCATGAGGAGTTAGTCCTTAAAGCTCACCTTGTCATTGAGAGTAATTCTCGCGATACCCTCGGGGTACCAGAACAACTGGTTCACGTCGTCATAGCCAATGATGTCTTGGTGATCCTTCTCCCTTCTCACAAACTTGCCGTCGACAACCTCATAACCTTGGTCCCGCACAAACCGGTACAGTGGCTTGATGACGGTGCGCAGGTAGAGTCCCTCCGGGACGGGCTCCATTCGATTTTGACATTCTGGCGATCGGTAATAGTCGTCGGCGCATTTGAAGATGAAGCACAAGCATTCAGGCATGAACCGGACCTGAGCAGCCTCGCCCCAACACAACAAATATAGCGCAATTTGCCGCAACCGGTCATATTGGCTCATATTGTTCATCGCCTGCCTCCAACGTTCAAGGGCGGTGGCCAACGACTTCTCATGTGACTGTCGTTTTGAACCTTTTGTGGACTTGATACGACTCAGACCGGGGTTCTGGGTTTGACCGATGGCATCGTCCAGGTCGAGCTGCGCAGCAAAATACCATTTCCGGTAGTTGGCGTTGTGACCACCAATATAGTCGGCATGCAATGTCAGCAAAGCCTGGTTCGGCGTCATCCGCGACGCCCGGCTATCGAGCAGTTGCATCAAGAAATCGAACTGTGAGAAGGAATACATTGTCAGCCAGCCGGAATAAAGAATAAGGGTAAGCATCAATTATGCGAACATTTGAACCGCCACCGTGTGGAGTGGGGGTTCAACTTGATGGGCGGTATGGAGAGAGTTGAACGTACCATGTTCCTCATCGAATCGCGCTGGAAACCGAACTTTTGAGTAAGATCCAAAAAGACGTCCTCAATTTCCTCCTTGGATAAGGGTATTTGACGATCGGCGCTCCAGGCTGGGTAGGCGTCGCGAGGGGGTCCGCCGTAGTCGTGGATGGGGGTTTGCATGCCCGACTCGAAGACGGGGCGGCTTTGGGGCCCTAGAGACTCCAAGGAAGGTGGAGGCCGCTCTGCATAGACATCTCGATCCGAGTCGGTATCTGGCACGGCTGTGGTCGATGTCAGTGAGAATGAAACATGAACAAGGCGCGGTGGATGAACGACTGACGATATTCGTAATTTCCATGGGGGTCGTACTCGTTGACGGCTGGGTTGCTGCTGTCTGAGGTATAGGTCTCCCTCTGGTCGCGGTTGCGGCCAAACTCGACGTGCTCTGGAGACTCGTTGTCGTAGAAGCGTCTGCCCTGGCCGTAGGCGTCGTTGGGATGGTCCATGGAGGGCGGCGATGGCGGATACCCTCTTGGCTGACTGGCCCAGAGCGGGCTGGTATCGACTGGCTGGGGGAGGGAGGAGAAGAGGAACCCGACGGTGGAGGACGGAGTTGGGTGTTGTTTACTTGAGGACGGTGGCAGACGCTGGCTGGCTGAAAATGACGAAACACGAGTTCCCACAAGGGCACACAGCCACGTCGGCAATCTCCTATACCCTCCTTGTCCACCATTCAATGTCATTCAAAGGGCTCGCCTCCCTGCTGACTCCTGTTTCGTTATCCAGCTTATCTGGCATGTCTTCCTGCCAGCCTCAGGACCCTTTCCCTGTAATAGAACGCTCGTGTTCGATACGCTACTGTGCTACGCTTGTACCCCCGTGAAGGACGCAGAATAGTAATTAGGGCTCTCTGACGGCGGTGACGCGGGAAAGAACCCGGGCCTTGTTGTGTACTTGCAATGTTGCACGAGGATGACCGGCCATCACTGCCCGCACGTACGTCCAGCCTGGCCATCGTACAAGGCCCCCTTGTAGCCCAGCCGCCCACTGGTAACCACGGTCATTTCATCCTTGAGCGCCCTCCTCGGGTCCGATCTAAGGGTGCCAGACAACAAAGCTCGTCGTCATCAAGCAACATGTCTCTTATCCGCCTTGCCTCATTGTAGTCTCTGACAGCGTCTTGGAGCCAGGTAACCGCCTCCTGTATACGGCGTTCATTCCACTTGGACGGCTGGTATGGCATGTGCACTAGGCGCCATTTATCATCCGGCCACCGCTGAGGAACGAGGCTTCCGAATGTCAAAATCATTTGACAACCTGCCTCGAGCCGTGACTCGTTCCTTTGCTTATCGATACCACCACAACCCCCAGCTCAACAATCGACGGGGCTTCCTAATTCCTCTGCCCTTCTGCCCTAGTGTCTTGCCATCTATGTTGCTAGCCCTGGGCGCCCACGCCATTCGGACTTCTCCTTCTCATATGGTTAAACCCAGCAGCTACCAACCAAGAGACTGGTACAACTCTTGCTTGTTTCGCTGGATTAATTAAGCGCCCCTTACCTTTTTCAATCTCCCATTCCCTCGCTCATTGAACTTGCTCGTTAGTCCTCTCACACCCACCCCAGCGGCACCAACCCCTTGCCATCAAACTTGGCTCTGCACCTCAACCCGGTAACTTGGCCAGCGACTCTCTCACAACAGAACTGCCCACCCCAAACCCCACAGTCCCACTCAACCAGCCAGACCCAGAGTAGTGTCACCGCTGCGTTCTCCCACTTGGCCAAACTCCAGGGTTGTGTTGCACAGACCAGGTCGGAACAGAAGAGTGGACAGTTTGCCACCGGTTGGCAGAACTCAACCGACATATGCTGTATGTCGTACGGGTATGTCGTACCCGAATTGTATCGAGGTCGGTGACTCCTGATATCCCCGAGCTCTAATTTCCCTACTTTGCCGAAAACTCAGCGACAGCCTCTGTGTACCCACAGACGATCGTTAGTTAGTCTTAATTTCAATTGAAACATCTTAATACCCCCTCTTTACTTGAAGGGACTCGGACGGTTAAGGTTTGCCTTCTTCGACGGCTCTCATGGGGCATGATGACGACCCATTCCTTCCTATTATTATCATCCTCTCTTTGACCTTACTAGCCTTACCCCAGACGACCCATTTCCACCCAACGCACATAACGCACCACACCCCCTCTGGCTTTTTGGTGCGCTGCGTGAAATTCATCTATCACACTCACTCCACCCAACTCATTCCATTCATTCATTCATTCCGCTTAGCACTCAATGAACAATCGGGCAAGTGCTTGCTTACCCTTATAATCTATAGACGACCGATTCGATGGGTTTAGGATGTGATCGGGATCAGGACTGACGTCCTCACCCATCGCTGCACCCCAGCACTCTTCACATATCTATTCTGTGACGACTGGAACTGAACAAAAGCTAAATTCTGCGTTATGGCATGCCGGAACTCGAATATACAAAGTAAGTGGCTCAATTGCTTTATTTCTTCGACATATCACTATTCTTTAAACGTCTTGGCTGGCCACGACGGTCGAACTAGGGAGCGGAGGGGGTGTTTTGTACGTTTGTCCAAATTCAACTGAATCGAATCGAAAGAGACGAGTCCGAGAACCCCTGCAGGCGGGGGTGGGGGGGGGAGGCGACTACCTATCGGTCCGGGGCAATGGACGACTCCTTCTGCGGATGCGCGGGGGTTGAGAGCTGGGCTAGGCCTTTGCACCCTCGTTACCTTGCCCTTTCGCAGGTTAGCTCGGTCCTGCGCTTAAGCTTACTTTCGCTTAGCCTTAGCCTGGAGGCTATTGGTGCTATGCAGGTCCAATCGATCGTCTATAGCTCCCCTCAAAAACATACTGCATCCAGGTTGATGCCTCATGTACCTCACTATCTCTCTATCAATCGTTATCCCAAAGAGACGCACACCCATTTGGCGATAAGGACATCCAACTTCCCTTTCCAAACTTGCCCTTTCCCTCCTCGTTTCTGCCTACCACATACTTATCTGTGTGTTATTTATCCTATCCTTGAACAAATCCATCAAAATTACATACATGTTTATGTTACATGTGAAGCGGACGTTAACACGACCTTCGGACAAGTCGGAAAGTGACTTGACTGTGGATACATGGTGTTTACTTCTTCAGTCCTTTGTTAATCACTCACCTGTCCGTTCGTTCGTTCCCTCCGTCCACAGGGAATTTACGGGCTGGAGATAACAGCGAAGCCTAACCGTGGGTGGCAAGAAAGAATGTACAAAACATTACTAATGGGCTTGTATATCAAGTCTCCGTGTTTGTCCGTCCGCTACATACATGAAAGAATACAGAAAGCTTATTCGACGGGGTTCTTCGAATTCGCAGTGTGCGTTTGGTGTTCTGTATTCTATGATCATGAAGGTCTGTTGTGGGAAGAGAGTGTGATATCTGATAAGGAAGAAGTCGTTGCAAGCACTGAACGCCGCCGAACCAAAGCAGCTTACTATACAAGAAACGGAGATGGTAAAATTCCCAGAAAACCAAAAAAGACGGACATGCAAGATGTACCGAACACAAGAGTCCCGATGTGAAGGAGAAAAGAAAAACATGAACAAAAAAAAAGTGTGTGTGCTAGCAATGTGGTACAGGAACGACAACGCAGACGAGATACATGAAGAATAACCAATGTCCAAGAGCAATTTCAATGATGTGAGGGAGAGGGATTGAAACAGAACAGGCATCTTCGCTAACTTCGCCACCGTTATCGTCCCCGTGAGGTCCACGAGCAGGCTGGGTGTGAGGGAGAGGGGTTGAAACATATCAATATCAGTCATCTTCGCTAACTTCGCCGCCGTTATCGCCGTCGTGAGGTCCATGAGCAGTGTCCAACTGCCATTTCCGTTTCATTGCTTTGGTTGTGTAGGGCGGACTTTCGCATTCGCTCTTTTTCCGCCTCCTCCGCTCTGTCTCCCGAATATTCAACCTAACACCCCATCGCGCAAGATGCTGCAGTGACCGCCCCAACGCTAATCAGTGACTGAGGACAGTCCAAAATGGGTATCGCACCTTCGTAAGCTCTGTCGAGGCTTGGAGTCCGGGGAATTCCTTCGTTGAGTATACCCGAAAGGGTCCACCATAACACTCTGCTTGCATATGCACTCGTTCATCCGGCATTACCCCCGGACGAGAGTAGATATCAAAGACCCGATACCGAAGTATAAAATGGCCTTCCGTTTTAACAGCAAGGTCCTATAATAGGGCGACAGGTCCCCACACACACACACCCATTCAATATCAGCATCGCGTCACACAAATCACACAAAACGACGGAGATGTGAGGTGAGGTCCGACGTACCGCGAATACGAAGACTAGCGATTTCTTCCCTTGATACTCCACCAAGTTGGGTTGGACAAATGTAGCACCCACGAGGGTGCCTGTCACCTTCGATCCCTCCACGACCGGGAAATTGTTGACATAATGGACAACATCTAGATTCGCGAAGGAGGGTTACAAGTGGGGGGGTGGAAGGGAGGGTCCAGAACGATGAGCCAGTCGGGTCGGAGAACACACAGTCTGAGAACACGGACCGTCTGGGTGGGGATCCGAACCAGAGTCTGATGATGAAATGATGCTTGGAGGAACCGACTGCGACCCTAGACGACTCTCGCTTTCCGAGTAGGAACGAGGGGTCGATGAGCCAGATGAATTGGACGACCCAGACGAATGGCCATCCAAGCTTCCTCGTCGTTGAACATACTCGTTCGCGGGGACGGGGAATAGGTCGACGGTACAGACAAGCCCAAGACTTTGGATATCACTGTAAATTTCGACTATCAAGCGGTGTTCAAAGATGTCCCGTGCATACGTGAATACTTACTCATAGTTTGTCACTTCCCGCTCGATTCCTTGGTCAGTCCCCGAGTCGAGGACCTGATGTAGCTTCAAGAGCGCGACCGGAGGTGGATCCAACGGCCGACGATCTACACGAGCATACCTGGTAGGCGACCAGTGGGACCCGCGGGTGAGTCATTATCCAGAGTCCTTCACAAAGCGTCCAAAGACAACAAAAGGACTTACTTGCGTCCCAGATCAGCCTTTTGAATCTCGATGAGTTCCGCCCGCAAGCTGCCTTGCTGCGAGAAACGGTTTGCGTCCAAGGGGATGGGTTGTCCTACAGATGGAAATGAGCGAGTTGAGCATCAAAGACTGCGAGATGCAAAAATAGTGCCGAGTTTCCAAAGACAAAAAGGTTGCAGTGGGTTTGATCATGAAGGACACTCACGAGACCCAAGGTCCGCAATGGTACCATACATCATGATCGATTTGTGGGCCTCAAGAAATCAGCTGGTGTGGGGGTGGCGAAGCGAGCAAGCCAGGGTCACAGTACCCTCGAGCCTTCGCCTGTGTCGTTATATCGAAGAGCGAGTCCCAGAAGCCGCGAAAGTCGACAAGAATATATCAAAGGCCCAACTGATAACGGTGGGGAAGGACGCCTGCCAAGCTGTTAAGTACAGTCAAGTGTATACGTGGTCCCCAAACTGGACTCTTTTCGCAGAACAGGCAGAGCAGCCTCTAGAACGAGCGGAGGGTCGAGGAAGGCGTTTAACGATGAGGAAAGAAACGACAAGGGAAGAGCTAAACTCCGGGAGAAAGGCGCAATCGCCAGTTCTTAACCAGGTCGATTCGAGATCGGTTCCCGATTTAGTGGTCACCCGAATTCTGGGACAACATAAATTCAAGGCGACGGAAGGACGGCCTGAGTGCCCTCTTTTCACACCCTTTAAACTTTCTCTTTCCAATCACGCGTTTGGACAAATCCCGGAGTTTGAACCTCGGCAGAGGCCTGTTTACGCCAAACACTCGATTCATGGCTTCCTTTTGAGAGATGGGGGGCCGACAGGAGAGGATTTGCTTCTTATCACATTCCTGAATAGTCTTTTAAGGAACAGAATGAGGGACGAGGAGAGAAATTATGGGGTGTTGACCAAATTGCCGAGTTGCCTATCCCCACTTTCCCCCGGATTCTGTAGCAATGTCACCAAGTACGACGATGAGGACAAGTGGCAAACTCCTCGTTGCAATGTGCTTGTACAAGGTTTGGCTAAGATCCTCGTTTTGACCAAAAAGAAAAGCCCCAACTGGATTCTATGGTAGCGTTCAGTGGAACCGATCTAATCGAGGCAATTGCAGAGCAGATAAGATGGAGCAACACATTTAATGAAACAGAGTCCCCCAAATGTTCCTTGCAAACCCGCGCTAGAGACTGTCGATCTGGTCTCAAAGTTCGAACGCCCTATCGTATGTCAGTACGTGAATTGGGGTATAACGTATAGACTTGACGCTGGAATCCCGTTCTTCCTCTGAGAGTAACGTTAACCATGCTGGAAAGAAGATAACATTAAGCTCGCTCCACCCATCTTCTCCCAGAGAACTTCGTGAGTTATGTCGCGAAATGACGCTACAAAATGACCCTGTTCGTGCATTCCGAGGGTGTGGCGCTGTTCGTTTGCCGATCACTTGCAGTGAGCATTGGCCTTCATCCCGGCACGAGGGGGCGGGGATCTCGAACCGACAGCGATAACGGCTAGCATGTACGTGTTTACGTCTCCGAGAGAATTTCCGAAGACACTTCTTCTGAGAACAAGGGCCCACCTGTTTCATTTCGCCGCTGAAGCGCCGACGAGCCGGAGGTACTTGTCATAGACAAAAGAGACTATGACTGACAAAAGATCCACTCGAGGTGGGTGATTGCGAAGAAAGGCACAAACTAGTGATATCCAGACCTACCCCTACATTCACATTTAAACAACTTGAGGGTGTTGTCAGTTGGCGCCAAGGGTGCCTATTAGGAAAGGTAAATTCTTTACGGAACCAGAGCGGAGCCAGACTACAGATCGCACACCTCTGCCTGGTCTTTCGCGGATGTCCAAAAACGGACGGGATGCGGCGACACCGATCGAATATGTTGGTTGGATCTCCCCACCGGTATTTTCACTCGCACATAGGACCTCTCAACATCCGACAATTCATAGGTTGCTTCATAATTTTGAATTAGAGTTCAACGGGGGACCCATTTTAACTCCTCTGCCATCGGTACTCTAAAGAACAACGAACAGAACATGCTGCAGAGATGTCGCTCCACGGCAATCTACTTGGCGGCTGCAGTGAATCGACTTTCAGCCTCCTTGAAGTTGATGACGTTCCAAATTGCGTTCAAATACTGCGAAAGAATGTCAGTATGAAAACTGGGGTGAGTGGTTTCTAACCGACGTACGTCAGGCTTGACATTCTTGTACTGTGGGTGAGGTCATTCGATTAGGCTCGTCAAGGTAAGTGAATGCAAAACGTCATCGCACCTGAAGGTAGAAAGCATGTTCCCAGATATCGACACCGATGATAGGGACGTGCGCTGAGGTCGCAAAAAGAGAACCTCCACTTAGCAAAACACNGGGACGAAACCTTGTTTGCTACTCACAAATAAGAGGATCCTGGTTGCTTGTTGTTACGACTTCAAGCTTCCCGGTGCCTGAATTATATCCCTGTTCCGAGAGAAGCCATGTAAGAAACACGACACAATACGAGACAAGATAGCAAACTGACGAGCCAGCCCCATCCGCTTCCTTGAATAGCGGCAGTCTTGGTGTTAAACTCCTTCTTGAACGCTTCGACAGAGCCAAAGTCCTTCTCAATGGCCTTCTTCAAAGGTCCTTCCACAAGCTTTCCACCATCCTGGCTAGCCGGGGCCAAATTCTTCCAGAAGAGGGAATGGTTAATATGGCCTGGGTTCGGTAACAGAGGTTGAAAGAGTTTAGAACACAAGGGAAAGGAGAGTCAATCATTTCGCCTAATTGGCTGGAACAGTAACCCATTACATACCTCCACCGTTGAACTTGATTGCAGCCTGGAGGGCAATCTGCTCCTTAACGGAAGAGGCACTGGCGTAAGCCTCCTCTGCTGCGTTCAAACCATTGACATAGGTTTGGTGGTGCTTCTGGTGGTGCAAAGTCATAATCTCCTCAGAGATATATGGTTCCAGGGCCTGCATGTCACCGAATTACGATGAATTCCTCGCTGCAAACACACAACACAACCCTCACATTGTAAGCGTATGGCAGANGGGGGAAGTGTTGCACTTTGGAAGCCTCGAACGTGGCGAGCCGATGCGGCGAAAGCACGGGCGACGTTGGGCTTGGAGAGAGCGCGAGCAGCAACTGAGAGCATGGTGGAATTGGGAGAGAGAACAGGTGGAGAACGTTGGAAATAAGCCCTCACAGCGACACGAATGAACCCGACATAAGGCCTGTCGTCATAGATGACTAACCTTGCGCAAACACGTGAGATGCGACGCGACGCGCCAAGCCGACGCGCTAAATTTAGGTCATCCCGGAGTTCAGCGTACGAGACCTTAGGGGCGTGCAAAAAGGTATCATTATTGAGAAATTCGACTGGGAATAATTTATAAAAAAAAATGTGTCTACGTTAGGTAGCTAAAGGTCATGATCATGAAGGAGGGGTATTGAAGGGAGAGAGAGAGGTATGTAATACAAATACAAGTTACGTTTGAGGCAGACGGCGAAATCAAAGAACAATGAAACTTGTCTGAGAGCCAGATCTGTGATGCCAGCTTCGTACATCGCTCGACGAGATAGAAGAACGTGGCGACCGACTGTCCCATCCAGGGCTGGCCGGTAATTTTGCGGAGAGATTGTGCACGAATCTCCTTGATGCGTCCAAGCCGAAAGCCTTCGTCTTTCGCTCTAGCACTTGAATAGCGGCGGCATTTCCGTATTCGTCGTACACAGTGTTATAGATACCCATTTGCTTCAGTCGACCGCCGCTGAGGGTTGGCCAACGATCTTGAGTATATTGCAGTGTAAAGTTTTGGATATTTGGATTCTCTTGGACGATGCGTGTCGCGCTCGTGGTCATATCCTCATCAGAGGATTTGTAGAGTTTGATGAGAGAAAACGATTCTAGGCTAGGGGCGTTGCGCAGTGCTCGAGAAAATTCCCTCTGTTATCGCAATCAGAGAAGGGTGTAACAGAATATAGCAGAAAGGACTAACCACTCGGAAGGTTGGTCGAGTAAAGCACATAATGTTAAGATGACGGAGGACAGGGCAGGCCATAAGGAACGGAGTAAACAGTTGACTTTCATCTTGCATGTTGAGCTGACCGGTAAAGGAGAGGTCGACCCATACGCTCAATGTTTCAATGTTAGGGAAGTCTTGCAAGGCGTTAAATGTCGGGTTGAACGAAGACGTAGCATGATGAAGTGACGTCAAGGTAAGATGCCTGATATTCTCCGGATGTGGGATGCTCCTGAGGTACTTGAGGGGACCATGGAACGACTCTAGACGCGTCAAAGCAGAGAAAGGAAGCGCGAACGAAGATGGAAACGTGGGACTGCCGACGGCTTGCTGTAGTGCGATATGTTTCAGCCGTGGGTGCGTGGCGAAGAACTTCGAGAACGCCTGGTAATCCGTTACGGAAGAATTGTCGTCTTTCGACCCAGATTGAAGAACCATATCACCCAGTGTAATCGACTTGAGCCTGGACCAGCGGCCCAATACCACAGTCCGGACATCGAAGAGACGGTGCGCAGGGGCTACTGCGGATAACGACAACTCTTCTAATCGGGGGCATCGTTCGAAGAGCATCTCCCAGAGACGTCTGGGAAGCTTCTCAGTTTTAGGTGGCCCATCTATGAGATGCATAAGACGCGAAGGAAGTAACATAACAGGTTCATGCTTACTTGCTAACCAATCTACCGACCGCGATTTCACCGAGAGAGAGAACTGTCTCAAATCCGAAAAGTTGAACAACTGAATGAAACCCGAGTCAATTAAATGTCTTTGATATTGTTAGAAGCTTTACGTACCTCGCTGGCCGGGTTGAGAGGATTCAAGCCAATGGTTGACCCCACACCTTTGAGTCGTGGGCATCTGCGGAAGTAATAAAATGATGTCAGAAATGACAATGTCAAGTCTAAACGACGTAAAAAAACCTACGATTTCCTCAATGACGCCCATAGGTCGTCGGTAGGCATCTCCCAACCCTCCCATAGAAACGTCTCCAGTGACCGAAGGTTGGGGCTTATTCTTGTAATCAGATCAGCCACGAGACCTTCATGAATTTCCTCTCCGGGGACGGTCCATTCCAATTTGTTGGGGGACACAACGAGGCGACGGACATATCGAGCTATTTCCGGATGTTTGGAGAGGAAGACCAGTGTCGATTTACACTGCTTGTTCGTTTTGAGCTCCACGTTCGAGTATAGATATGGTGCAAGAAGCGACCGCATGCGGGAAGACTGGATAAGATGGAAGGACGATGATCAACCAGGACGGAAAACGATAACAATCAGCAGGACTTACACAAAGACTGAGGCTGAGGACATCGCACAACGATTCGCATTGTACACCAATCTCGTGTACGACGTGGGACGGGAGGGCCTCGATGTAAGACGGTGTCTGCGAGGCAACGGCAGGTGTCTGGGGCTGGCCCTGCTTGAAGTACTGCTTGAGCTTGGGTAGAGGACTGGTGGTTATGGAGAACGTCCTGCTCGGCATCGTCGCGATAATAGTGGTCTGAGGTGTGGGGGGAAAAAGGCAACCTTATCCGAGGCAGGGAAAACAAGGAGATAATATACCGAGCGTGTGTCAACCGCAGGACGTTCGTTTCTTACTCGGGAAGTGAGGCACCTATCCAGAATAAGGCGGAGGTGACAAGAGGAATGATGATATGATGGAGGCGTTTGGAGCCAAGTCGCTAGGCCCTAAGTGTTATAGCGCCCGCTTCTACAAAGATACTCCATCTCAACGAGGAAATGGGAGGCAAGGATCGCTGGACCGACCAGATTCCTGCATTCCGATGATGGCGGTGACGTCACTTCAACATATTCTCTTCGTCCTTTTTCTCCAATATTGAGCCACCCCGGCTCAATCTTGCTCTGTTCTGTTGGGCCACGAGGTTGCGAATTCTGTGAGTTTCCATTTCTTGGTGTGCGGTCGACGGTTGTGGCAGCCACAGGGTCACCTTGCCTTCACCTCGGCACAAGAAACAAACCGATTCTCCGATGAAGCCGTGAAACTGTCCCAAATAGGCAACTGTCTGAAGAAAACGTTCAGGTCGAACAAAACACGTTCTGCTCGGTAGATTGCGTTCAAAACGCGTGCTTGGTCCCTAGGATAGCCTTCAAGACACACTCAACCTTCTGCAAATCACCTACGAGTTCCGAATAATCGACCTTCGGCTTCTTCATCCCGTCAAAGATGCTCTGAGTTACCAACTGTGGTCCTCTCGACGATGTCGCAAGAACTTGCTGATAAGATAGGACCTTGGGCTAGATACGGTCTGGCCAGCTGAGGGAACCTCGGATTAGGACAAATTATGATTACAGAGCGCTTTGTCTTCATTTTGACACACAACCCTTTCAACGGTCCAGGCACTGCCTTCCAGAAATTTGTATAACAGACCAACGTAAATCTCCAAGGCACGTTGCAGAATCTATTGTTGACATCAGGTCTACAACTCTGGAATATGCCATGAGTGGTCCTGTGGCTGGTCACCAGGTTCATTGGCGCCTAACTTGAACACCCAATAGAAGAGCACTTCTGTCAATTCAGTTGAACATGTGCAGAAATCTGTCTAAAAGCATTTCCGGTTTTACGATCCGCAGCGGAGCCAAGCTCACTTTACGAGAGTGCGGCCTTTTCGGGCACTCCGGGCCACATCCTATCTTCCTAGACGCCGTGGTAGGTGGACTCGGATTTCCTTGCACACATGGTCGCTATCGATATCAACAGCTTCATGACCTTGTCTTGCGCGATAAATCACAAAGAGTTACTTCAACAGCAGGTTCTCCTTGGAGCAATCTATGGTTTGGGCAGGCCTAGTTGCAGGTCCGATGAAGCGGTATGTATTCCTTAGTCCCTCCGTAGTGGGTGCATAATCTAAATGAAGTGACTCTTGGCTGGCTCAGTGCCCCAATCCGCCATAGTGGCGTTATCTTCAAGCACATTAAGTTGGCTGGTGCTGCACTCAGGGTTGCATACAACCCTTCACCTGAGCTTATCGATCCCGGGCTGCGTTACCCCTCGCTACGATTGTCCGATAACCTTCGTGTATCCAGAGTTGGATCAGCGCTCGCTCGGGACGAGATTCATATCGCTACAGCTATGTGATAAGTTCTACTCTGCACCAGCGCTCCTGATCCTGAAATCCTGCTTCTTCGCAGGAATCGGAATTGCGATCCCTGGAGCCTACATTGTAGCTGTATCTTGGTGCTGTATACACCACAGGTACAGATGTCGTACACCTCACTATTGAAATCTCCCTGATAAGATAGGGTCTCTATTTATAGTATATGTAAATATAATGGCAGACAGCCTTGACAATGCCAATTCATAGGCTCCACAATGAAATCTCGTACTATATACGTTCATATTCTTCCAACTCCGAAGTCCTTCTTCGGCACCGTGCATTCTCGTTATGTTGTCGAGACTTGCCTGTCATCGCGCAATATTTCGAATCATTCCATGGCGCTGGCGCTTGGAGTGACTCCTTCGCCTCTGCTCGGTGGAAACGGATAATGTGGAAGCGGAAACTCGAAGGAGTTATCGATATACTGCCAGCGGCCTGCCACTAGTTTGACAACCTTTGGCCAGTCATGACCGGCGAAGACTAATTCCCAATAGCTCAAAAGGTATAGTGCAGTGATCTGCCAGGCACCAAGACCAGACCGATCCTGTCATGACCCAAATTGTATTGGCCTCGATGCAGGTCACACAAAGGATTTATTGTCACCTTAGACGCCGACCCCGATCATGGGTCGCTTCGCCTTGCCTCGAGTCCCCAACGTGCCGTATCCTCGGAATTTCGGGTAGGGCGCTGCGGCTCGAAGGTCCATGCCTCGCGCCCTTCTCCCTGTCAAATGAATAAGTGATTTCTTTGTCTAGAATTTAAATGTCGGCCATACAATCACAGCCGGCGCACCACGTTTCCATGTAAAGCTTTTGAAACGTCTAAAAGCACGATGAAAAGGTGTGTTGTAGCACCCCTTGTGTGGCGACCGGCTACCAACTAGAAGGCCAAACCAACGAATGTCTCTGATTGCAGTGGGCGGCCTCCACCTTGAGGAAGAAAAACAATGGAGATCGAATGGAATTATCCAAGCGAGAGGACCGCTCGTAGAACACCTGCTGGTTTGAACCAATTCACGTTCGAGGGTCTTTCGCCGCACATAACCTCTAACCAACGTGGGGTCAAGTGTACATGCATATCCATTTCACAGGACCACAGCTCCTTACTATATCGATGGCACACGACTTGCGAACCCACGCTGGCCGAGAGAGAGAGATCCAATGTGCTTTTAATTGTAATTTGTGAAGACGCTACGTGTATATAGCAAGTAATCTATCAGTGAACGGTCTATTAGGCGCCATTTTGAGCGAAGGAGTTGGAATTGAAATGAGTGTGAGTGTGAGATCCAGAGGGCTATTATATCTACGAGTGTCAAGGATATCTATCAATCAGGTCAGGTATACGAGTGTGCGCCAAGGAGATATCGCAAAAGGGACTAAAAATACAGCGCAAAAGGAAAGCGAACATGCATGTGCAAGGAGAGAGAAAAAGAGGACATGAGGATGCCGAAAGGAAAAAAAAAAGTATCCCAACATATTTACAAAAATTTGATCCAGAAAGCGAGCAATAACGGGATGAACGGTGATATATCTATGTAGAGTAGGAAAAATGCAGCAATTAAAGAGAGTGGATGTGATGGAAAAAAAAAGAGGTGGCGAGGTTTTGGTGATAAATATCCCGAAAGCGAAGAGAGAATGACAGATGCCGAACAGAATACAGAATGACCAAATGCAGCTTGAAGTAATCGAAAGATGAAAGAAAAACATGCAGTGATATCATGAATGAAATGGGCGAAGGGGTATCTTGCAATGGGTAAATGAGGTGAATGATGTTTCAATGAAAATGCAATGGATGCAACGAGAAGTGATCAAAAAAACAGAGAGAAACGAGGAAAGCAGTCGGCAGTTGATGGCAGGTTGACACAATCAATGATTCTCGCCCCTTCTGAGGATTGCTGTCAATGAGGGAGACTCATGCACGACACTAGAAAAAAAAAACTCGTTTCAGGAGTGAATCATGGAACATATCTAGAACCACGTACCAGACCGACATGTTCGACGTGTTCTGTCACGCTATTAGGAGGCTGAAAGAATGCAGGATCGGTCAACACACTCTTCCTTGACGTCTTTATAATCTTCTTCTCCACGACCACAGTGGTTGAAACAGGTTCAGCACTTTCAGCTTCTTCATCGCTCAAAGAGAGTGCCAGCGAAGACGGCAAATGGAAATACTTCTTCCCACCGTTGTTTGCATGCTGCGCTGAGCGATGGTGGGGTTTGACATCCATTGCCAACGTGAACTCTTCACCTCCGTCAACCAGAGTCGCCGAGGAAGATGACGAGGACAAGGACGGCGCGCTCTCCCAGGTACCGACGGTGTATTGCACAGGACCCACCGGCCAATCTCCTGAGTGACCGTCACGCTCCAGGTCCATTCCACGCCGTGCTGGACTCGACACAGGCGATTCCGGCACGGATGCATTCGAAGAAGGGGAAGGACTGGGGGGGACTCAGAGGGGACATGGGGAGTGAAGCCGACGAGCAGCAATCAGAGCTCGACATAGGCTGCGAGCTCAGTGAAGAGTTTGACGAAGTGAGGGCGTGGACACCATCCGCCGATTCACCGGCCTCGAGATCCAAGTTCAAGTGATGAACGGACCTCATGTGCTTCCTGGGTCTCGACGTTGGCTCATGTGGAGCTGTAAATACGGGAGGTGGGGATGCGATGAGGCTTTTGGTTTGTAGTCGGGTGGAAGGCGCGTCGGACTTCGAAGGAGAGGACGCTGGAGCGAAGCGCACAGGCTGACACAACAACGATGCTTCCGACAATTGGTTGTTCGAGTCCGAACCTGGAGGAGATTTCGTAGGTGGAGCGTTGGAGTAACTGCCGTACCCGAACCCGATTCCCAGTGGCAGCCCGAGCCCCGCTGGAGTGGCAGAAGACTGAGCATTTGGCGTACGTTCGTGCCCCAACAAATCCCCCACATCCTCTACCCGCTCCTCGTCATCGTCGTCATGGCCGACATGCGTCGGGGAATGAGGGCTCGGTTGCCGATGATACATGCTGTTGGTTCTTGCCCTGGGTTTCCCATTATGATGCATGACCATGGAATCACCCGAAGACGTGGTTGGCGAGGTTGCGGTTCGCGGTTGAGAAGTCTTCGATCCTCCTTTTCCTCCACCACCCATGATCGCCCTCTTCATGGCAGGCATAAACTTTGGCTTGGGCTTCTCCACATCGAGCTTAATCTCAATCCCGTTGCTAGTCTCGTCGGCTGGGACATGGGAAGACCCGAGCATTGTCTGCCACTGCCTCTTGTGATTCCGTGCCCGCTTCACCGGAGCTTGTGACGACGACGAAGAAATAGGCGAGGCAGCGAATTCGATATACTGCACACGTCCCCCATCTTCTGCACCCTCCTTCTCCCCCTCATCCAGCTCGCCGTCGCTTGGGTATGGCGTCTTCGGACGAGCCTTCACGGCTTGCCTCCTCTTCTCCTTCTTGCTCTCCCTGCTCTCCTTCTTCTCTTTGCTCTGGCTCCTGTCCTTGCTCCTGCTCTTACTCTTCTTCTGGCTCTTCCTCCTCTTGGCTAGCACATGGCTGTCAGCTTCCTCAGCAAGCTGCAACTCTGCCTCCTCCGCTGAAGAGGCACCCGGTAGCTCCTCCCCAGCCCCAAACCCCATCTCAACGTCTACGTCAAACGAGTCGTATGGGTACCCTCCTCCACTCTCCTTGTTGACGGAAGATTCAGCCTCGCCTCCTGAGGGCGCATGGTGGGACTTTGAGCTGCGTGGGCGCGAGCTTCTTTGGTGGCGGGACTGACCCCTCCCTCGACCATACGCATAACTCCGCCTTCCGAATCCGTCTTCAATGTCACCCACAATGTCCGTGATATCATGAATCTCCGCGAAAAAGTCTTCATCTCCATCGTCGTCCTCGCTCAGCACCTCTGCTCCCACTTTCTCCTGCTTCTCCTTATTCTGGGGCACACTCTTCGACACACGGCTTCCAATTCTGTCAAACTCGAACTCGTCCCCGGTCGTCCCTTCTCCCTCTGTTTCGGTTTCGCCGTCCGTCGTTGTAGCGAGACTCACGACACTGGCTGCACTCTTCATCGCCACCTCCACTCGTTCCTCCTGCTCCTCAACTTCATCATCGTCTTCCTCGGCGACGACGAACAACCTCGCGGGCGGCGGATGGTTCTTGGTCGGTCTCAGGTGGGGCCGCGGAGGGATACTCGACAGATCGTGGTCTCCCGGTCCATAATGATGCGCGAACTCAAGTTGTCCAAGTTCCTCTTCCTCGTCAGAGTCGGGATCGTCAAAGACGCTTCGGGCGGTCGTCGTAACCAACGCAGTCGACGATTTTCGCTTGCGGGGCAGCTTCCCGGACGCGGCGAACCCCGGTCGTCCGAGTGCAGTCGGAGTCGAAGGGGATGTGTAATGAGCCCTGAACACTCGATCATCCTCGTCGTCCAGACCCAACTCCTCCAGCTCTCCATCATCCTCGTCGTCCGAGAGGGTCGCCTCGCTGTTCCAACTAGCATCCAGACGGAACTCCATCGCACATGCATCTTGAGAGCCTCCAGCGGTGCTGGTATTCGCAGTCGAAGAGTACACCGCACCATCCTCACCGTCAAACTCGTCAAAGTCGCGGTCGTCCACCACCATCTCCCCAAACGAGTTCACACCACCCGCTGCCGTCGTTGTGATAGCCCGCCTACGCATCGTATGCTTCATCATCGTGTCCGCCGTCTTTCGCACGACCATCATCCCATCCTCGCTCCCACTTCCAGGCCCACCGACTCTCGGGAACTCTCTCATCGACGACGCCCCTCCACTGCGCAGGTAGGGCGAATGGAATAACGGATGCGGATGGATAGCACCAACGTACACCCACCCCTCCCTCTCCCCATCCTCCGCCGTCCAACTCGTACCCCAAGCCAAAGGCGAACTCGTAGCCGGGACCGACAATGCGAGTAGAGTGACCGTGTTGTTCCAGTTCACACCCGTGCTCATGCTTGCGCTTGCGGTGGTGAACCTTCTCTCGGACTTGAGCCTCGAAGCAGCATTAGACGAACAGCTCTTCCCCAGCACCCCATTACTCCACGCCCTCCTCCGACTCCTCACCTCCACCTCCGCCAGCCTCCGCTCCTCCTCGTCCCTCAGCTCCGCCCGCTCGCTCTCGGCTGCATCGAGCATGCTCCGCAGCCGCGCAACCAGGTGCGTGAGGCGCGTGTACGACGGGTGGAGGTTCAGCCTGATGGTCAGGTTCGTGTTGATGTTGAGGTTCAGCTGCTCCTGGTCGTCGTCGTCCGCCGTCGTGTTGTCGCTGGGGGCGACGATGTTATCGACGATGGGGGAAGTGAACGTGGTGGCGGCGGCAGACGGAATGTCGAGGCCAGAAGAATCTGTGGGGGAGCTCTCGCTCGACCTCGAAAACACACGTCCGTCGTCCTTCGGGGGSCSGGGATCGGGGGCGTCGTTGACGAATGGTCCGACGAGGCAACAGCAGGCTTGACGAAGACTTTTGCACGAGGAGAGACAAGGTCCTCTCCAGCAGCAGCNGGGGCCTCGAGGGAACGCCTTATCCGGGCCGTCGTTGGTGAGAGGAACGTCTTGGAAGATCTCGGCTTCCTCCTCGTTATCTTCCTCCTCTGCTGCTTCTTTTCCTGGTTCTTGTCCTTGTTCCTGCCGCTCTGGCGCTCCAACGTGCTCGCCTAGCCCTTCTTCACCTAATTTTACGCAAAAAGAAAAAATGCAACNAAAAAACGAGGGAAAAAAAAACGTGGTCAACATACGTCCCGGCGATTATCCAAAAGCCCTGACCCTTATCCACACACACATGTATGTATGCATGGGTTGGGGCGGGGGCAGAAAGAAAAAAACGAACACTCACCGATAACGACGTCATTTACGGTACGACCCATCGTCACGAGAACCGTTTGGTCTTCCTGCTCTTCCTGCTGCTGCCCTCGGCCAACTTCTTCCTGCTCGGCACCAAGCCCAGCACCTTCACCCTCACCCTCCACCTCCACCGACTCGGACTCGGCACCGTCCAGTGCACTCCCACATCTCGAAGAGAGCTCGGACCCAGGTGTAGGGGTCGTAAGACGCGTCTCGGTCGTCCCCGAGTAGCTCGCCGCCGTACTGGTGCTGCTCCCCGTGCTCGTGCTCGCGGCACTCTCCGTGCTCCCCCCACACGCACTCAGCGCGTTAAAGTCGTCAATGTCGATGTCGTTGTCGTCGTCTTCTGCGTACTCCTGCTCCCGCGCGAGCTGCTCCAGGGACTCGGAGTCGTCGGTGAGCGGCGGGTGGACGATGAACGATACTTCGACCGAGTGGCGGCCGCCGAAGTGCAGGGGGTCTCCGTCGGCGTCGATGGAGATGTCGTCTTCCTCGTCCGAGAAGGACTGCGGGACGTCCATCGTCGTCGGGCTGAAGACTTGTTCCTCCTCTTCAGGGGGCGGTGGGAGGATCGAGATGGGCGGTGGTGGTGGTGGTGGTGTCGCTGGTTTTGAGCTCGAGGAGGTTTTGGTGGTGCTGGCGCTGTTGCCCCTGCCCCAACTCCCGATCAAGCTGAGCTTGCGCTGGAAGCCTGTCTCCTTCTCCTTGGGCGATTCCTTGTCTTTTGGCGAGTCTGGTTTAGCTTTCTCCTTGCCCTCTTTCAACGACGCGGACGATTTCTTCCTAGACAACAATGACAACCCGCCTTCGCTTCCGCTCTCACTCTTGCTGCTGCTGCTGACGAGCAAGGACATGGACCGCTTTTTGACCAGCTTGCCTTTGGACTTTTTCTTGGTCAGGGTTCCGGGTGCAGATGGGACTGCGAGGTCGTCGTTCCCACCAGGACTACTGGGGGAGGAGCTGCCGCTGCCTTTGGGACTCTGGCTCTGAGCTTTCGTAGGCGACGACGCCGCCGACTTCTTCATCCCCGACTCAAACGACACCTTCCTAATCCCGCCACCAAACCTCGACGACAGCGAGCTCGGGCTCGTAGGCGACTTGGGCGTCGTCGTCAGCGTCTGGCTCCTCGACCTCGTCGGCGTTCCCGCTCCCCGTCGTCCTTGCTGCTGCTCCTCTCTTTCCTGCCTCTCGCGCTCGCGCTCCCTCTCCATCTCGAGCTCGCGTTCCCGCTGCATCTCGCGCTCCCTCTGCATCTCGAGTTCGAGTTCGGCGCGGACCTCACGCTCGACGGTGTCGACGACGACTTTGACCTCGGCCTCTGCTCTCCGGAGCATGCTGCGGACTACCCAGAGGCGGTAGTCGAACGTGAGGGGGCTTATGACGGAGGAACGGACGCTCGTAGGATCGTGGTTACTCGACGCGTGGGGCGACAATGTAGAGACATACGGCCGTCTGCTCGTCGACTTTTGCACAGGCGCAGGCGCGGGGAGCGGCCTCGGAGGGTGGTGGTGGTGGTTATGCGTGATGGTCGAGGTAGACGATAGCAGGGTCGCAGTCGCCGAGTCCTCCTCTTCGTATTCCTCGTGTGCTTGCAGCTGGCGCAGCCGCGAACTGGAGCTCGAGACCAGGCCGATCTCCTCTGCGAATCCGAACACCAGGACGCCGACGACGAATCGTCGGTACATGTCGACCAGCCCTGTGCGTACGCGCTCGCGGTGGAAGCGGAGGAGGGCTTGGTGGTGCGCGCTGCTGCCTGGTCGGGGGAGGGGTATAGGTGACGCGGGGACCAGGAAGGATGCAGAGTCGGGAGAGGAAGGGAAGGAGGGTGAAGAGAAGGTGGAGGAGGCGGTGGGTGACCATGGCACCAGAGGTTGGGCGGTAGGGTAA